>JACEFZ010018689.1:2500-35000 GCA_014155875.1 Cepaea nemoralis | reverse complement strand
AGTTGGCAGCACCAGAATAAGAAGAAGACGTGTAAAAAATTTCATCTCAATCGGATGGACCATTCGCGAACGCATACATAACATACATACAGACAGACATACAGACATACATTGTATTTTATATATATATATATATATATATATATATATATATATATATATATATATATATATATATATATATATATATATATATATATATATATATATATATATATTGTTTTATTTAATTTTTATTTGGAGATCAAAATGTCAGAATGGAGTTTTACATTCAAGTACAAACATTTAAAAAGCTGTCGGAAAACCATAAACAATATGGAGTGAGTACACATCTAATAAACCTATGTAGAAGCTTATACAACAACAGTGAATGCATAGTGAAAGCAAGTGGAGGACACTCAGAACCCTTCACCATAAGATCTGGAGTATGACAAGGTTGTGTCCTGTTCCATCTCTTGTGCATAGCATATATAGACAACATATGTAAAGACACCAGCCAAGCAGAGACAGCAAGAATACCGCATGACGAGAACACAGAAGAAGAACCATCTGCAAATCTAACCATTAGAGAACTCCTGTTTGCGGACGACCAAGCACTAATAGCAAAATCAGAAGCTGAATTACAAGACCACATGAATAGTCTAAACGAAATGTGCAGAGAACATAACATGAAAATTAGCACTAGCAAAACAGAGGTAATGATTATAACTAAAGAAGAAAAAAACAACAACAATTCACCTAAACGAACATCCCTTGAAACAAGTAAAATGTTTCAAGTACCTAGGAAGTATAATATCATCAAATGGCAGATCAGAAGACGAGATCGAAAATAGATTCAATAAGGCAAACCAACTCATTGGACAAATGGCACCAATACTAAAGAACAAACATGTATCAGTAACTACTAAGAAAGCACTTTACAATACAATCTTCCTACCAATTCTATGCTACCAATGCCAAACCTGGACGATGACAGAAAAAGAGAAAAGAAAAATCACAACAACAGAAATGAGAATCCTGAGAAGAATACTCAACGTTATGAAGAAAAGATAAGATCAGAAATGAAGAAATCAGGACTAAAGGGGGTTATAGCAGCACTAGATTTTATTAGAAAGCAGCAAGTCAAATGGTTTGGCCATGCAAGTAGGTTACCATTTAACAGCATACCACAACAAGCAATTATGTACAGACCTTATGGAAACAAAGGAAGAGGCCGACCACGTAAACGTTGGACGGAGGGAATAGCAGAGTCTATGTGAATATTGATACATGAAGCCCATAATCGGGCACTCTCACGATGTTTATACTTCACCTCGACACCGCAAGGTACAAGAGGAACATGATGAGATGAGATGAGCTAGAACCGAGTTATTGTTTCTAATAAAAAGTATGCATTTGTGTTAACTATGGAGAGGGTACACAAGATAAGAAAACTAGTCAAAAGCAGTAATTCATTTCAGAACAACAGGCATAAACCATAATTCATATCAGAACAATGAAGATACTAGTGAGAAATCTGAAAACAGAATGTTCCAGCCTTCATTATCTTCCACCAGGAGAGGGCAAGACACACTCACTCTACAGATCCGCCACCAAATAGAGCTATGCTGGCGAGGACAAGTCCCGCAGGATTTCAAATATCCAAGCATCATAACACTGTACAACAACAAGGGCGATCGGAACGAGTGTAACAACTATAGGAGTATCGCACTCATGTGTATTGTTGGGAAAGTATTTCTAGAATTGTTCTGCGCAGACTTCAAGTCCTAGGAGATCAAGTCTACCCCGAATCATAATGTGGCTTCCGACAGAACCGGTCTACTACTGATATGATATTCTCTTTGCGACAAATGCAAGAAAAATGCCGTGAACAGAATCAACCACTGTTTATTGCCTTCATCGACCTCACAAAGGCATTTGAATTGGTCAGTCGTGAGGGTCTGTTCAAGGCACTAAAGAAGATTGGCTGCCAACCAACTCTTCTGTCCATTGTGGAATCGCTGTGGGGGAGCAACCTCCAGAGAGCGACGGAGTGATCGAGTGTCGGAATCGACGCATCCAATAGATGTCTTTGTTTAACGTGAATTTAATTTTGTAAATGAAATATCGCCCCAAATTAACCACCTTCTTACTAGTGAGCGGACGCTTTGACATGTTTGTTAATTGCCGCAATTCTACTGCGAATAAAATTGAGCTTTATTCGCAATTCTACTAGTAGTGTAAGTGGGGCTCCATCCAGTCCTTTTTTGAGGATCTTATATAAATCAACCATTTATCGATCCTGATCCTCAAAGGGCGATAACTCTTTTTTCCCCAAAAATGTAGGCGTGGTCTAGTGACTCATCAGAGTGGGCGTGGTCTAGTGACTCATCATAGGTGGCGTGCGTGGTCAAGTAATTATAGGTACGACATAAAAAATACGACATAAAACATTAAAAATAAAAAACAAACGATCAAAAGAAGGTATATAATAATGTTAATAAAATATATATATATATATAGAAGAAAAAAAAAAGAAAAAAAAAAACATAGTAAGTGACCGCTTATAGTTAAGGGTGTGTGATGACGTGGTCAAGTAATGGTCAAGAGGTGGTCAAGTGGTGGTCAAGCAGTGGTCAAGTGGTGGTCAAGTGAGAACAATTTTAGTGAAAAGTAGTTGTAATGATATGGTGATGATTAAGGGGTGGTAAATTAGTGGTCAAGCAGTGGTCAAGCAGTGGTCAAGTGGTGGTCAAGTGAGAAAAATTTTAGTGAAAAGTAGTTGTAATGATATGGTGATGATCGTGAGGTGGTAAATTAGTGGTCAAGCAGTGGTCAAGCAGTGGTCAAGTGGTGGTAAAGTGAGGAAAATTTTAGTGAAAAGTAGTTGTAATGATATGGTGATGATTAAGGGGTGGTAAATTAGTGGTCAAGCAGTGGTCAAGCAGTGGTCAAGTGGTGGTCAAGTGAGGAAAATTTTAGTGGAAAGTAGTTGTAATGATATGGTGATGATTAAAGGGTGGTAAATTAGTGGTCAAGCAGTGGTCAAGCAGTGGTCAAGCAGTGGTCAAGTGAGAAAATTTTTAGTGAAAAGTAGTTGTAATGATATGGTGATGATCGTGAGGTGGTAAATTAGTGGTCAAGCAGTGGTCAAGCAGTGGTCAAGCAGTGGTCAAGTGGTGGTCAAGTGAGGAAAATTTTAGTTGAAAGTAGTTGTAATGATATGGTGATGATCATGAGGTGGTCAAGCAGTGGTCAAGAGGTGGTCAAGCGGCGGTCAAGCGGTGGTCAACTGGTCAAGTGACCACTTAAATTGTAGAGGAAGTTACGTGTAGTGACATGGTGGTGTTTAAAACGATCGCTGACGTGGTCAAAAGGTGGTCAAGTAGTGGTCAAGGGGTGGTCAAGTGCTCAAGTTACTCCTTAAATTGATGGGGAGAGTAAGTGTAGTGACACGATGATGATCAAGATGTGGTCAAGTAGTGGTCAAGTGGTGGTCAAGTCGTGGTCAAGTGGTCGAGTGAGCACATAAATTGCAGAGGAGAGTAGGTGTAGTGACATGGTGATGATCAAGAGGTGGTCACGTTGTTAGGTCTAGAGGTTGGGGTGTCTCAGTCATGAAGTATCAAACTGTCTGCTGTGGGAAGGATGGTGCTGATCAGGGCGAGTAGATTCTAATACGTTTATCTCTATTGTCTACAATTGGCGTGGTTGTATAGTAATAATAGTAGAGTTGTTTCGTAGTAATATTACTCATCATCATCAAGAGTCATATTAGGTGGTATTTGTAATGATAGTAGTAGTAGTAGTAGTAGTAGTAGTAGTAGTAGTAGTAGTAGTAGTAGTAGTAGTAGTAGTAGTAGTAGTAGCGGTGGTGGTGGTGGTGATGGTGGTGGTGGTAATAGTAGGAGTAGTAGAATAGCGAGGGTGCTTGTTGTTTCACTAAGTATTTGTATATCGTATGTAGTATAAAGCTAGTTTGTGTTGTATGCCATGTAAGGTGTTACTGAAATATCTGTATTTTGTAGTTCTAAGAGGTGATGACGCCATAACCCACCACGCTATAATCTTATTGATAGTGTCTCCAGTGCTGCGAAAAGGCTCATTGTGAGATATCGATCATTTCTCAAAGAGACAGCATCCGGGTGCATGCCCATTACGAGCAAACAACGATAAGGCAACGACAAGGCAAAATGGCGTCGAATATAGCGTAAAGTACACTACTTATGAGGTCATCGGTTGTCCGTTCCATCAAGGTCGACAAATAGGCACTCACTAACTTCACAATACACTCACTCAAATAAACATATAGGATAATAAGGCACCGACCCAAACTAGGAAAATTTGTTAGTCGAACAGGATAAAATATTGCCCAAGTAGGGAAATGTGATAGCCAAATATGAAAAAATATAATCCAAAGAGACGAATAGCTCGTTCCAATTTATAAAAAGAAGGAAAATTCTCAACCAAATGAGAAAAAAGTTAGACCAAGTATAGTAACATCTCAACCAAACTTATGAAAAATAGGAAACTTTGTTAGCCAACGAGAATAAAAAACCTAGGTCAAGTAGGAAAAATATGTTAGCCAAATGTGAAAAATGTCGGCCAAATGCAGAAATAGTTCGGCCACACGTATGCAAACAAGGAAAGGTTGTTAGGCAGATAGGAAAAGTATTAACCAAATAGGACAATTTGATAGCCAAAGGTGAAAAAATATCACCCAAAAGAGAGGAATAGCTCATCCAGACTTATAAAAAGTAGGAGAACTATGTGCCAAATGAGAAAAAGTTAGACCAAATACAGAAATATCTCAACCAAACATATAAAAAATAGGAAAATTTATAACCAAACGGGAAATATATTGACCAACTAGGGACATGTGTTACGCAAAGAGGAAAAATAATAACCAAGTAACGAAAGACATCGCTCAAACTTATGAAAAGTAGGAAACTTTGTTAACCAAATGGAAGAAACCTAAGTCAAGAAGGAAAAATCTGTTAGCCTAATGGGAAAAATAGCAGCCAATACAGAAATAGTTCGTCCACACATATGCAAACTAGGAAAAGTTGTTAGTCGAACAGGATAAAATATTGCCCAAGTAGGGAAATGTGATAGCCAAATATGAAAAAATATAATCCAAAGAGACGAATAGCTCGTTCCAATTTATAAAAAGAAGGAAAATTCTCAACCAAATGAGAAAAAAGTTAGACCAAGTATAGTAACATCTCAACCAAACTTATGAAAAATAGGAAACTTTGTTAGCCAAATGGAAGAAACCTTAGGCAAGTAGGAAAAATATGTTAACCAAATGTAAAAAAATGTCGGCCAAATGCAGAAATAGTTCGGCCACACGTATGCAAACAAGGAAAGGTTGTTAGCCAGATAGGAAAAATATTAACCAAGTAAGAAAATTTGATAGCCAAATGTGAAAAAATAGCACCCAAAGAGAGGAATATCTCATCCAAACTTATAAAAAGTAGGAAAATTCTCAACCAAATGAGAAAAAGTTACGCCAAATACAGAAATATCTCAACCAAACATATAAAAAAATAGGAAAATTGATAACTAAATGGGAAATATATTGACCAACTATGGAAATGTGTTACTCAAAGAGGAAAAAATAATGACCAAGTAACGAAATACATCGCTCAAACTTATGAAAACTAGGAAACTTTGTTAGCCAAACGGAAGAAACCTTGTTCAAGTAGGAAAATCTGTTAGCCAAATGTAAAAAATGTCGGCCAAATACAGAAATACCTCGTCCGCACGTATGCAAACTAGGAAAAGTTGTTAGCCAGATAGGAAAAATATTGCCGAAGTAAGAAAATTTGAGAGCCAAATATGAAAAAATATCATCCAAAGAGAGGAATATCTCGGCCAGACTTATAAAAAGTAGGAGAACTATTCGCCAAATGAGAAAAAGTTTGACCAAATACAGAAATACCTCAACAAAACATATATAAAATAGGAAAATTGATAACTAAACGGGAAATATATTAACCAACTAGGGAAATGTGTTACGCAAAGAGGAAAAAATAATAACCAAGTAACGAAAGACATCGCTCAAACTTATGAAAAGTAGGAAACTTTGTTAACCAAATGGAAGAAACCTAAGTCAAGAAGGAAAAATCTGTTAGCCTAATGGGAAAAATAGCAGCCAATACAGAAATAGTTCGTCCACACATATGCAAACTAGGAAAAGTTGTTAGTCGAACAGGATAAAATATTGCCCAAGTAGGGAAATGTGATAGCCAAAGGTGAAAAAAATATCAGCCAAAGAGAGAAATATCTCGTTCCAACTTATAAAAAGAAGGAAAATTCTCAACCAAAGGAGAAAAAGTTAGACCAAGTATAGTAACAGCTCAACCAAACTTATGAAAACTAGGAAACTTTGTTAGCCAAAGGGAAGAAACCTTAGACAAGTAGGAAAAATATGTTAACCAAATGTAAAAAAATGTCGGCCAAATGCAGAAATAGTTCGGCCACACGTATGCAAACAAGGAAAGGTTGTTAGCCAGATAGGAAAAATATTAACCAAGTAAGAAAATTTGATAGCCAAATGTGAAAAAAATAGCACCCAAAGAGAGGAATATCTCATCCAAACTTATAAAAAGTAGGAAAATTCTCAACCAAATGAGAAAAAGTTACGCCAAATACAGAAATATCTCAACCAAACATATAAAAAATAGGAAAATTGATAACTAAACTGGGAAATATATTGACCAACTATGGAAATGTGTTACTCAAAGAGGAAAAAAATAATGACCAAGTAACGAAATACATCGCTCAAACTTATGAAAACTAGGAAACTTTGTTAGCCAAACGGAAGAAACCTTGTTCAAGTAGGAAAATCTGTTAGCCAAATGTAAAAAATGTCGGCCAAATACAGAAATACCTCGTCCGCACGTATGCAAACTAGGAAAAGTTGTTAGCCAGATAGGAAAAATATTGCCGAAGTAAGAAAATTTGAGAGCCAAATATGAAAAAATATCATCCAAAGAGAGGAATATCTCGGCCAGACTTATAAAAAGTAGGAGAACTATTCGCCAAATGAGAAAAAGTTTGACCAAATACAGAAATACCTCAACAAAACATATATAAAATAGGAAAATTGATAACTAAACGGGAAATATATTAACCAACTAGGGAAATGTGTTACTCAAAGAGGAAAAAATAATGACCAAGTAACGAAATACATCGCTCAAACTTATGAAAACTACGAAACTTTGTTAGCCAAATGGAAGAAACCTTGTTCAACTAGGAAAATATGTTAACCAAATGTGAAAAATGTCGGACAAATGCAGAAATATTTCGGTCACATGTATGAAAACTAGGACAAGTTGTTACCCAGATAGGAAAAGTATTGGCCAAATAAGAAAATTTGATAGCCAAATGTGAAAAAATATCAGCCAAAGAGAGAAATATCTCATCCAAACTTATAAAAAGAAGGAAAATTCTCAACCAAATGAGAAAAAGTTAGATCAAATATAGTAACATCTCAACCAAACTTATGAAAACTAAGAAACTTTGTTAGCCAAAGAGAAAAAACCTTGGTCAAGTAGGAAACTCTGTCATCCAAATGTGAAAAATGTCCACCAAGTACAGAAATAACTTGGCCACACTTATGAAAACTACGAAAATTTGTTATCCAAATATGAAAAATATTCCCCAAGTAGGAAAATTTGAAAGCCAAATGTGAAAAATATCACCCAAAGAGATAAATATCTCGTCCAGACTTATAAAAAGTTGGAAAATTTGTCAACCAAATGGGGTAAAGTTAGACCAAATACAGAAACATCTTAACCACATTTATAAAAAAAAAACGAGGGGAAAATATCGACCAAATACAGAAATAACTCAACCCAATTTATAAATAGGGCAACCAAACTTATGAAACGTAGGAAAATGTGTTAACCACAAGGGGAAAATATGACACATGTAACGAAATATCTCATCCAAACTTATAAAAAGTAGGAAAATATATCAACCAAACGCGAACAATGTCAGCCAAATACAGAAATTTCTCAACCAAACTCATGAAAAGTAGGAACAACTTGTTACCCAAATAGAAAAAATATTGGTCAAGTAAAGAAATAGCGTGGTCAAACCTATAAAAACGTACCAACATTTGTTAACACAACTTGGCCACTTGTTCTTGCAAACTTGTTCGCTGACTCAAACAATTTGTCCACTTGCTATTACAATCGGTCGACCTATCCTAGCAACTCACACACTTACCATAACAACTGTCCCTTTTCCCCAACAACATGTCCACCGACTCTCTCATATTATCGACTCGCCCTATCAACTTACCCACTGACTCTAACAACTTCCCCACATGGGCTCACAAAATTTCCACTTGTTATTACAACTTGTTGACAGCCTCGCCCAAATTACCACTTACTCTTACAAACTGTCCCAACTGCGCACACAAAGGTGTCCACTTGTGATTTCACGGCCTCCTCACCACATAGATAAGTAGTCCTTATAAAATACAAATGTATCCCGCAAGTCATACAGAAGTGTCCCCCATATTGTCATTAAAAAAAAAATATTTGTGTGTAGGTAAGTTCATGTCTTTGACAGTTCATATTTTGTAAATTCATTTCTTCACCATAAGATTTGTGTAAGTTCACCCCCTCATCATAAATTTTGTTGTGTAAGTTCATGTCTTCGACAGTTCATGTTTTGCTAAGGCCTAGTTTTAGTAAAAGGGCAGAAGTCTATTGGGTAGAATTTCAACCTGAGTGGTCAATTACTAACACTGCCTGTGGACAGCTATTCTTACCCATGCGCTAAAGTTGAGAAAATGAACTTCCGTTGAATGGAAGCTACCACAGACTTGACTTATTAAACCCCTCTGGAAGAAGTAGCGGCAGCTTAACCAGGAAAAGATCGAATTAGTTATCCCCCCTTAGTCTGGGAATTATGAAAATATAGGCTCACACAAGCGATATTACTCATGACGTCATATAATCCAAAAATATAAAGGATAACAATGAGGCAGAGCCACAATTGTTATCCTTTATATTTTTGGATTATATGACGTCATGAGTAATATCGCTTGTGTGAGCCTATATTTTCATAATTCCCAGACTAAGGGGGGATAACTAATTCGATCTTTTCCTGGTTAAGCTGCCGCTACTTCTTCCAGAGGGGTTTAATAAGTCAAGTCTGTGGTAGCTTCCATTCAACGGAAGTTCATTTTCTCAACTTTAGCGCATGGGTAAGAATAGCTGTCCACAGGCAGTGTTAGTAATTGACCACTCAGGTTGAAATTCTACCCAATAGACTTCTGCCCTTTTACTAAAACTAGGCCTTAGCAAAACATGAACTGTCGAAGACATGAACTTACACAACAAAATTTATGATGAGGGGGTGAACTTACACAAATCTTATGGTGAAGAAATGAATTTACAAAATATGAACTGTCAAAGACATGAACTTACCTACACACAAATATTTTTTTTTTTAATGACAATATGGGGGACACTTCTGTATGACTTGCGGGATACATTTGTATTTTATAAGGACTACTTATCTATGTGGTGAGGAGGCCGTGAAATCACAAGTGGACACCTTTGTGTGCGCAGTTGGGACAGTTTGTAAGAGTAAGTGGTAATTTGGGCGAGGCTGTCAACAAGTTGTAATAACAAGTGGAAATTTTGTGAGCCCATGTGGGGAAGTTGTTAGAGTCAGTGGGTAAGTTGATAGGGCGAGTCGATAATATGAGAGAGTCGGTGGACATGTTGTTGGGGAAAAGGGACAGTTGTTATGGTAAGTGTGTGAGTTGCTAGGATAGGTCGACCGATTGTAATAGCAAGTGGACAAATTGTTTGAGTCAGCGAACAAGTTTGCAAGAACAAGTGGCCAAGTTGTGTTAACAAATGTTGGTACGTTTTTATAGGTTTGACCACGCTATTTCTTTACTTGACCAATATTTTTTCTATTTGGGTAACAAGTTGTTCCTACTTTTCATGAGTTTGGTTGAGAAATTTCTGTATTTGGCTGACATTGTTCGCGTTTGGTTGATATATTTTCCTACTTTTTATAAGTTTGGATGAGATATTTCGTTACATGTGTCATATTTTCCCCTTGTGGTTAACACATTTTCCTACGTTTCATAAGTTTGGTTGCCCTATTTATAAATTGGGTTGAGTTATTTCTGTATTTGGTCGATATTTTCCCCTCGTTTTTTTTTTTATAAATGTGGTTAAGATGTTTCTGTATTTGGTCTAACTTTACCCCATTTGGTTGACAAATTTTCCAACTTTTTATAAGTCTGGACGAGATATTTATCTCTTTGGGTGATATTTTTCACATTTGGCTTTCAAATTTTCCGTACTTGGGGAATATTTTTCATATTTGGATAACAAATTTTCGTAGTTTTCATAAGTGTGGCCAAGTTATTTCTGTACTTGGTGGACATTTTTCACATTTGGATGACAGAGTTTCCTACTTGACCAAGGTTTTTTCTCTTTGGCTAACAAAGTTTCTTAGTTTTCATAAGTTTGGTTGAGATGTTACTATATTTGATCTAACTTTTTCTCATTTGGTTGAGAATTTTCCTTCTTTTTATAAGTTTGGATGAGATATTTCTCTCTTTGGCTGATATTTTTTCACATTTGGCTATCAAATTTTCTTATTTGGCCAATACTTTTCCTATCTGGGTAACAACTTGTCCTAGTTTTCATACATGTGACCGAAATATTTCTGCATTTGTCCGACATTTTTCACATTTGGTTAACATATTTTCCTAGTTGAACAAGGTTTCTTCCATTTGGCTAACAAAGTTTCGTAGTTTTCATAAGTTTGAGCGATGTATTTCGTTACTTGGTCATTATTTTTTCCTCTTTGAGTAACACATTTCCCTAGTTGGTTAATATATTTCCCGTTTAGTTATCAATTTTCCTATTTTATATATGTTTTGTTGAGGTATTTCTGTATTTGGTCAAACTTTTTCTCATTTGGCGAATAGTTCTCCTACTTTTTATAAGTCTGGCCGAGATATTCCTCTCTTTGGATGATATTTTTTCATATTTGGCTCTCAAATTTTCTTACTTCGGCAATATTTTTCCTATCTGGCTAACAACTTTTCCTAGTTTGCATACGTGCGGACGAGGTATTTCTGTATTTGGCCGACATTTTTTACATTTGGCTAACAGATTTTCCTACTTGAACAAGGTTTCTTCCGTTTGGCTAACAAAGTTTCCTAGTTTTCATAAGTTTGAGCGATGTATTTCGTTACTTGGTCATTATTTTTTTTCCTCTTTGAGTAACACATTTCCATAGTTGGTCAATATATTTCCCGTTTAGTTATCAATTTTCCTATTTTTTATATGTTTGGTTGAGATATTTCTGTATTTGGCGTAACTTTTTCTCATTTGGTTGAGAATTTTCCTACTTTTTATAAGTTTGGATGAGATATTCCTCTCTTTGGGTGCTATTTTTTTCACATTTGGCTATCAAATTTTCTTACTTGGTTAATATTTTTCCTATCTGGCTAACAACCTTTCCTTGTTTGCATACGTGTGGCCGAACTATTTCTGCATTTGGCCGACATTTTTTTACATTTGGTTAACATATTTTTCCTACTTGCCTAAGGTTTCTTCCATTTGGCTAACAAAGTTTCCTAGTTTTCATAAGTTTGGTTGAGATGTTACTATACTTGGTCTAACTTTTTCTCCTTTGGTTGAGAATTTTCCTTCTTTTTATAAGTTGGAACGAGATATTTCTCTCTTTGGATGATATTTTTTTCACCTTTGGCTATCACATTTCCCTACTTGGGCAATATTTTATCCTGTTCGACTAACAACTTTTCCTAGTTTGCATATGTGTGGACGAACTATTTCTGTATTGGCTGCTATTTTTCCCATTAGGCTAACAGATTTTTCCTTCTTGACTTAGGTTTCTTCCATTTGGTTAACAAAGTTTCCTACTTTTCATAAGTTTGAGCGATGTCTTTCGTTACTTGGTTATTATTTTTTCCTCTTTGCGTAACACATTTCCCTAGTTGGTTAATATATTTCCCGTTTAGTTATCAATTTTCCTATTTTATATATGTTTTGTTGAGGTATTTCTGTATTTGGTCAAACTTTTTCTCATTTGGCGAATAGTTCTCCTACTTTTTATAAGTCTGGCCGAGATATTCCTCTCTTTGGATGATATTTTTTCATATTTGGCTCTCAAATTTTCTTACTTCGGCAATATTTTTCCTATCTGGCTAACAACTTTTCCTAGTTTGCATACGTGCGGACGAGGTATTTCTGTATTTGGCCGACATTTTTTACATTTGGCTAACAGATTTTCCTACTTGAACAAGGTTTCTTCCGTTTGGCTAACAAAGTTTCCTAGTTTTCATAAGTTTGAGCGATGTATTTCGTTACTTGGTCATTATTTTTTCCTCTTTGAGTAACACATTTCCATAGTTGGTCAATATATTTCCCATTTAGTTATCAATTTTCCTATTTTTTTATATGTTTGGTTGAGATATTTCTGTATTTGGCGTAACTTTTTCTCATTTGGTTGAGAATTTTCCTACTTTTTATAAGTTTGGATGAGATATTCCTCTCTTTGGGTGATATTTTTTCACATTTGGCTATCAAATTTTCTTACTTGGTTAATATTTTTCCTATCTGGCTAACAACCTTTCCTTGTTTGCATACGTGTGGCCGAACTATTTCTGCATTTGGCCGACATTTTTTTACATTTGGTTAACATATTTTTCCTACTTGCCTAAGGTTTCTTCCATTTGGCTAACAAAGTTTCCTATTTTTCATAAGTTTGGTTGAGATGTTACTATACTTGGTCTAACTTTTTTCTCATTTGGTTGAGAATTTTCCTTCTTTTTATAAATTGGAACGAGCTATTCGTCTCTTTGGATTATATTTTTTCATATTTGGCTATCACATTTCCCTACTTGGGCAATATTTTATCCTGTTCGACTAACAACTTTTCCTAGTTTGCATATGTGTGGACGAACTATTTCTGTATTGGCTGCTATTTTTCCCATTAGGCTAACAGATTTTTCCTTCTTGACTTAGGTTTCTTCCATTTGGTTAACAAAGTTTCCTACTTTTCATAAGTTTGAGCGATGTCTTTCGTTACTTGGTTATTATTTTTCCTCTTTGCGTAACACATGTCCCTAGTTGGTCAATATATTTCCCGTTTGGTTATAAATTTTCCTATTTTTTATATGTTTGGTTGAGATATTTCTGTATTTGGTCTAACTTTTTCTCATTTGGCACATAGTTCTCCTACTTTTTATAAGTCTGGATGAGCTATTCCTCTCTTTTGGGTGATATTTTTTCACCTTTGGCTATCAAATTGTCCTATTTGGTTAATACTTTTCCTATCTGCCTAACAACCTTTCCTTGTTTGCATACGTGTGGCCGAACTATTTCTGCATTTGGCCGACATTTTTCACATTTGGCTAACATATTTTTCCTACTTGACCTAGGTTTTTTATTCTCGTTGGCTAACAAAGTTTCCTATTTTTCATAAGTTTGGTTGAGATGTTACTATACTTGGTCTAACTTTTTTCTCATTTGGTTGAGAATTTTCCTTCTTTTTATAAATTGGAACGAGCTATTCGTCTCTTTGGATTATATTTTTTCATATTTGGCTATCACATTTCCCTACTTGGGCAATATTTTATCCTGTTCGACTAACAAATTTTCCTAGTTTGGGTCGGTGCCTTATTATCCTATATGTTTATTTGAGTGAGTGTATTGTGAAGTTAGTGAGCTGCCTATTTGTCGACCTTGATGGAACGGACAACCGATGACCTCATAAGTAGTGTACTTTACGCTATATTCGACGCCATTTTGCCTTGTCGTTGCCTTATCGTTGTTTGCTCGTAATGGGCATGCACCCGGATGCTGTCTCTTTGAGAAATGATCGATATCTCACAATGAGCCTTTTCGCAGCACTGGAGACACTATCAATAAGATTATAGCGTGGTGGGTTATGGCGTCATCACCTCTTAGAACTACAAAATACAGATATTTCAGTAACACCTTACATGGCATACAACACAAACTAGCTTTATACTACATACGATATACAAATACTTAGTGAAACAACAAGCACCCTCGCTATTCTACTACTCCTACTATTACCACCACCACCATCACCACCACCACCACCGCTACTACTACTACTACTACTACTACTACTACTACTACTACTACTACTACTACTACTACTACTACTACTACTACTACTACTATCATTACAAATACCAACTAATATGACTCTTGATGATGATGAGTAATATTACTACGAAACAACTCTACTATTATTACTATACAACCACGCCAATTGTAGACAATAGAGATAAACGTATTAGAATCTACTCGCCCTGATCAGCACCATCCTTCCCACAGCAGACAGTTTGATACTTCATGACTGAGACACCCCAACCTCTAGACCTAACAACGTGACCACCTCTTGATCATCACCATGTCACTACACCTACTCTCCTCTGCAATTTATGTGCTCACTCGACCACTTGACCACGACTTGACCACCACTTGACCACTACTTGACCACATCTTGATCATCATCGTGTCACTACACTTACTCTCCCCATCAATTTAAGGAGTAACTTGAGCACTTGACCACCCCTTGACCACTACTTGACCACCTTTTGACCACGTCAGCGATCGTTTTAAACACCACCATGTCACTACACGTAACTTCCTCTACAATTTAAGTGGTCACTTGACCAGTTGACCACCGCTTGACCGCCGCTTGACCACCTCTTGACCACTGCTTGACCACCTCATGATCATCACCATATCATTACAACTACTTTCAACTAAAATTTTCCTCACTTGACCACCACTTGACCACTGCTTGACCACTGCTTGACCACTGCTTGACCACTAATTTACCACCTCACGATCATCACCATATCATTACAACTACTTTTCACTAAAATTTTCCTCACTTTACCACCACTTGACCACTGCTTGACCACTGCTTGACCACTAATTTACCACCTCACGATCATCACCATATCATTACAACTACTTTTCACTAAAAATTTTCTCACTTGACCACCACTTGACCACTGCTTGACCACTGCTTGACCACTAATTTACCACCCCTTAATCATCACCATATCATTACAACTACTTTTCACTAAAATTGTTCTCACTTGACCACCACTTGACCACTGCTTGACCACCCCTTGACCACCTCTTGACCATTACTTGACCACGTCATCACACACCCTTAACTATAAGCGGTCACTTACTATGTTTTTTTTTTTTCTTTTTTTTTTTCTTCTATATATATATATATATTTTATTAACATTATTATATACCTTCTTTTGATCGTTTGTTTTTTATTTTTAATGTTTTATGTCGTATTTTTTATGTCGTACCTATAATTACTTGACCACGCACGCCACCTATGATGAGTCACTAGACCACGCCCACTCTGATGAGTCACTAGACCACGCCTACATTTTTGGGGAAAAAAGAGTTATCGCCCTTTGAGGATCAGGATCGATAAATGGTTGATTTATATAAGATCCTCAAAAAAGGACTGGATGGAGCCCCACTTACACTACTTCTACTGCGAATGGTCTCCCTTTACCTAAATGTGCACACACTTATATGGGAGGCGTTATTCACAGCACGCTGTCAATAATACTGAGCATTAATCACAGCGCGGGGTTGGTATACTTCATGTACATTACCCTGAGACAGAGAGGTCCGAAGTATTTTAAAGATATGGAATAATCCATTTAGTCTTGTATGCAGTTACTAACCCTAACTCTAACTCTAACACTAACCCGAAACTTGAAAAGAACGCTTCTTTTTTTCTATCACCGTAGCTATCGAACCTAAACGTCACGTGACCAGCCTCGACTGTGAATAACACGAAGCGTTGGAAGGCGTTATTTACAGCTCGATACGAATAATCACTTTGAACTTAATTTCTCCTCGTGGGAACCGCGGTATCGTGGTATCTAGGCGTTCGCCTGACGGACCGGTAGTCAAGGGTTCCAATCTGCATCGGGGCGAAGTTTCAGTGTTAAACAAAAAGTATGTTTGGACCAAACAAAAATGGAAGAAGGGAAATGGGAAGTAGGAGTGTGTCACACAGTGATGTCTTAGTCATAGTTATGACTTACAAGTTGTTAATATGGTAGCAGACATGTTAGCTAGTTAGTTAGTTAGTTAGTTAGTTAGTGAGTTAGTTAGTGTGTTAGTTAGTTAGTGTGTTAGTTAGTTAGTTAGTTAGTTAGTTAGTTAGTTAGTTAGTTAGTCAGTTAGTTAGTGTGTTAGTTAGTTAGTTAGTTAGTTAGTTAGTTAGTCAGTTAGTTAGTTAGTTAGTTAGTTAGTTAGTTAGTTAGTTAGTTAGTTAGTCAGTTAGTTAGTTAGTTAGTTAGTTAGTTAGTCAGTTAGTTAGTTAGTTAGTTAGGGCTTCTATGCGACCTTCTAGTTGCTTGTTCAATGTCCAATCTTCGGAGCCATACAGTAGCGTTGAATATACGTAGCATTTGACAATTCTCATTTTTAATGCGTTATTAATCTCTCTAGATGTTAATACTGATGTCATGCCGTTGAAAGCATTTTTGGCCATTCCTATTCTCTTTTTGATTTCCATTTCACTTCTGCCATCATCTGTTATTATATGTCCAAGATAAGAGAAACGTGTTACTTGTTCTAGTACCTGCCCGTTTACTGTGATGTTCATTGATGACCTTTCCTTTTCACTGCTAATTATCATAGTGTTTGTTTTTTGGATGTTAATATCTAAGCCACATTCTGCACTGTGCTTGTTTACTTCTTCCACTAGGTCTTGCAACTCTTGCTCACTTTCTACTAGTAACACGGTATCGTCAGCATATCTAAGATTGTTTATGATTCTTCCATTGATGTTGAGTCCAGGCATTTCAACTTGTTTAAAAATTCTTTCTGTGTATAGGTTGAAGAGGCTTGGGGACAGTACACATCCCTGCCGTACTCCTCTTTTTATCTCTATAGGCGACGAATAGTTATTACCGCATCTAATAGACGCCACTTGTTCCCAGTACAAGTTACTAATAAATCTCATGTCCTTTCCGTCTACTCCTATATCTTGAAGGCACGTAATTAGTAGTTCATGTTGTACTCTATCAAAAGCTTTCTTGTAGTCTATAAAACAAACATATATACTTTTTTGAACTTCTATATATTTTTCAATTAACATCCTCAAACAGATAATTGCTTCTCTGGTGCCGCTGTTTTTGCGGAACCCAAATTGTTCTTCAGCTACTTCCTCATCTATTTTATGTTGAATTCTTTCTTGTATGACCTTGAGTAGTATCTTAGTTATGTGGCTCATTAAGCTAATAGTTCTGTAACCCTCACACTCCACAGCTCTTGGCTTCTTCGGTAGTGTGATGAAAATTGATGTTTTTAAGTCCTATGGGATGTACCCAGTATTATATATATATATCATTACATAATTCTGTGATAGTTTCAATGCCAAAGCTGGATAAGGATTTTATCATCTCTGTTGTTATCTTGTCAGGACCTGCAGCCTTTCCTTCTTTCATCTTTTTAATAGCCTTTTCTACTTCAGCCGTTAATATTTTTGGTCCATCTTGAGTATTATACAATGTTGGTCTATTGACCCTGTTGTCCCAGAATAAATCTTCTGTGTACTCTGTCCATCTTTTTATTATGTCAGTGTTATTAATTATAATTTCTCCATTTTTTCCACTGATACAACCGTTTCCTGTTATATTATTTTTGTTCTTAGTAAATCTTTTTATATGTTCATGTAATTCTTTCGAGTTGTGTTTTATTTCCAGATCCTCCATTTCTTTGCAATGTTTCTGCAGCCACTCTTCTTTGGCAACTCTGCACATGTGACGTATTTCTCTATCTATTACTATATACTCTGGAGTGTTCTTTGCTTTCTTTCTTTGAGACATTTTACTCAATATTTCATCGGTTATCCATAATTGTTTTTTCTTATTAATCTTCACTGGCAAGGTGGTATTTGCAATCTGAATACTGGTTTTTACACTTTCCCATTTTGTATTAATTTTATCCTCAGGATTTTCACGTCGATATTGTTCCATACTTTCAATGATTAGCCCATCATATCTATTTTTGACTTCAACTAGGTATAGTTGACTTATTTCTGGTTGTTTCAATGCCGATATATCTACTTGAGGTGTCTTCGATTTCCTTATTCCTGGGTTTTTAAGTTTTATTTGTAATTTTAATACTACAGGATTATGGTCAGAGTTGATATCAGCACCAGGGTATGTTTTGGCATTTTTAACATTGTTTTTAAATCTATTTCTAATCATAATGTAGTCAATTTGGTTTCTTGTTCTATCTCCAGGGCTTTTCCATGTATACAGTTTCCTAGGGTTATGTTGAAAGAATGTGTTGCAAACAATAAGATTGTTTTCTTCACAGAACTGTATCAGCCGGTCTCCTCTGTCGTTTCTGTTTCCCATACCATATTGCCCTACTATCTGCTTATATTTATTTTTTCCGACTTTTGCGTTCATGTCTCCCATGACAATTAGGACCTCTGATGATTTTACAACTTTCAGTGTTTGTTGTAGGTCTTCATAGTATTCTTCTAGCTGTTCATCACTATAATCAGTTGTTGGAGCATATGTCTGAAGAATTACTATGTTGAATGGTCTTGCCTTAATTTTGAGAAGTATCATCCTATCTTTATGAGTCCAGAATCCACTAATATTTTTCTCTAAATCTCGTTTTACTAAAATTCCTACTCCTCTCTCGTGATGATCTCCTCCTGAATTAATGAATACGTAATCTTCTCTCCTTATATAACTTGTATCTGTCCATCTTGTTTCAGATACGCCTAAGATATCTAAATTCATGTTTTTTGCCTCTGCAATAAGGTTATCAAACTTCCCTGCTTGATATAAGGTGCGTACGTTCCACGTACCAATTCTCAGACTTCTCCTTCTACTTTTCAGGTAGGTATTGTCAGAATGCACCCTTTCAAAAGAATTTGGGATGCAGTCGTCATTATGCACTTCCTTATTCACTATAGGACTTGTCTCTTCCCTGTGAATATTTACAACAGATTCATCTCCAGGGGGCCAAGAATTACCTGTATCGCTTTTTTCTTGTTGTTGAATTACCATTGCTGTCTTTGGGATATTACATGGTGAGGTCCTAATCTCGTCCACGATGGCCAGCGAAGTTCACTATCGTGTCCTGAACACGCCTCATGTGTGCCACACACTCTGCTGTTTCGCTTTCGAAGCCGTTGATCTATTTAGATTCACCCGCCTTCTCCACCGTCCCAGTCTTTGTGTACTAGGGATGATCATTCCCTTAGTAGGATATTACTCCTACTTCACTCATGTAGTTTAGCCAGTCAGTCAAGACTGTTGCCCGTGGTGTGGCCACCGCCGAACACAAGCGGTATTCGTGGAGTCATACATGAGCTAGGTAAAGAGATGGAAAGCAAATAGCATCCTGGTCTATCCCTTGGGATATGGCGCCAGAGAAATAATGGATAGTAAAAGACTGCCCCTGCCATACGCACAACAAAATGCCAACGAAAGATATTAAGTACCTTGACAGATCTGACACTAGAGTGAAGAAAAAAGGTCAAAAATAAATAGGCACCATATGAATAATGGCAGACACATAAATAAGTGGAAGGCAAAATGCGACATGCAACAATTATTGGGACGGGCGGAGCTGTGATGGCGGTGCGGCTAGACGCTCACATACCTTACTGTTGGGCTTGGGTTCAATCCACTTAAGGGCAGTGTCAATGTTTTAAAATTAACATGTCTAAAATGGGTATAAGGTAATGTGGTTGAAAGTAAAGGCGTCAATATACCGACCATAATACCCACCGAGCGCCGCTTGTTCTATAAAAATATGAGTCTAGTTCTATATACAAATGCGCCATTGGTGTCTAAAAGAGACCTTTTTTACACATTATATGAAGATTGATAGATACGCAATCATGTGGATAGCAGAATGCGCAGGCAAATATACACGGAGGTACAACGATGAATAGAACAATACCGGGCTTCGACTCACAGAATGAACTGGGTCAAGGTACACGTTTGTTGTACCTGGTCCTAGTTCGAGGTCGTTGTTTATTTCATAAATTAATCCTGTTACAATATTTCCATCTCTGGCGTCTGTGGCTTAGGGGGTTGTGTGGTCTCGAGGTATGGTTTCCGCCTCGATGCTGGAGATCCCGGGTTCAAGCCCCGGTGAGAGCCGGGATTTATTTTAACATGACTACTAGTAATAAAATTTCCCCTGATCTCTGGGTAGTGAGATCGGACGCCCGTGTGTGTTGTTGCGCACGTAAAAAAATCCCTTGCCAGTTAGAAATCGAAAAAGAGTATCCTAACGGCGCTGCCCGGGCAAAGTTTAGAGTTACAAATCTACCCAAAGTATTTCAAGATCTTCGCAGGTGCTACCGAGGTCGTGCACTGAGCTGGGATTCTCCGGATTCATTCTTGAGTTAGGAGTAAAGCGGACCACTTATGGGTTCATCCGTGTGCCATGATGTTGATCCGTCGACTAAACTAAACTATCAAGACTGAACAGTGCCTATCGTTTTTTGGTGGCTCCTTCATTGTATTTCTTTATATTGTCTAGCATGTCTTTACTGTGTTTTAGGGGTTAGTGAAACGTAGTCTTCCAATCCCCTGACTTATTGAGTCAAAGGTTCGAAATCAGACGCGTGAGATTTGGAATCAGTTCTCTTTGCATCGATTTCAATATTATTAGGCGTCGGCTGTTAAGAAAGCAATTACACACTAGTTTGTTGTTCACATATCCTTTACAGGACATCGCTGTCAACATCAGCTTCTTTCAGCTGATTGTTGATTTCTTTTCAAGATTCCGATCAGTAGTTTGCCATTGATTTCTGAGCGACCGGCTCACATACCCCTAAGTTACCGACGCGTAGAGAATCGCTACGGATTCTCACGCACGTCACGTTACTCACGAAAGTATACGGGATTACGGAGAAAGTCGTGTAACCCCTGGACCAGGGAGACCGGTAATTACACACTACAGAACGTAAAATTACCTAGTACCTCACACACATCCAATAGATGTTGGGGTTGATTGCAGTGTCTTGTAAAAAAAAAAAACATACAACAAACATTTTTAGTATGTCCTTAACATATCCTGTTTCCGCAACTTGTATAAGTGCTAATCAATACGTCTGAATGTATGTCGCAGAGCTGTTTCAAGGGTCCACGATCTTCCCAACAGTTGATATTTCTCAGTGTTGCCTTTAGCTACTTCTCATGGATTCCTTGAGGCGTAGGTTGATGGTCAGATAAAGATAGTGACCGTGCATTGATTCTCACACAACCAGGCGCATTTAATTTCCACATTTCCATACTAAACAGATTTTAATGTGGTGTGGCCCAGATTGACTCTCTCTCTCTCTCTCTCTCTCTCTCTCTCTCTCTCTCTCTCTCTCTCTCTCTTTCTCTCTCTCTCTCTCTTTCTCTCTCTCTCTTTTTCTTGCTCTGACTGTTGCTCTCTCTCTTTCTCTCTCTTTCTCTCCCTCTCTCTGTATGCTCGTATTTCAACGTCTCTTTCTTAAATTTCTCTTGATATGTCTGTCCTTCTGTCTTTACCATTTCCAGCTTATCATTCTAAAGTCATCGAACTTGTATATAATAAGGACAGACTCTCTCTCTCTCTCTCTCTCTCTCTCTCTCTCTCTCTCTCTCTCTCAAATTCTGTATATATTTGCAGGCGTCATTCTTTCGTTTTCGCCCATCCTTCTTTATTTAGATATCCAGATCATCATGCGATACATTGTAATTTTTTACGACACTGGCTGACCTCTCTCTCTCTCTCTCTCTCTCTCTCTCTCTCTCTCTCTCTCTCTCTCTCTCTCTCTCTCTCTCTCTCTCTCTCTCTCTCTCTCTCTCTCTCTTTCTCTCAACGTCTCTTGTTTCGTATTACTCGATGTCTTTATGCCATTACGATTTCCTGCTTATCCTACCAAACATCTTTCGTTCTTGTCCTATCTCTCTGCCTCTCTTTCTGCCTCTCTATTTCGTTCTCTCTCTCTCTCTCTCTCTCACCCTGCTTCTCTCCCTTCTCCTCTCTCTCTCCAACTGCATTACATCTCTACGTCCTTCTCTGTCGCTTCTCTCTTTATCTTCCCCTAAGATATCCCTAAGGGAGACAAACTTTCTTTCTGTCGACGTTAAACCGAACTTGATTGTCACCCCCAGAAGGTTGTCTGCAAGCCTTGCAGATGTGAATGTGATCAACCCATGTGTGGTGTGTGTGTGTGGGGGGGGGGGGGGGGGGCGTGCGTGTGTGTGTGTGTGTGTGTGTGTGTGTGTGTGTGTGTGATCAGCTTGTGCAAAACGTGTGTGTTTGTGTGATCAACTTGTGCCAGAAATGTGTGATTGTGTGTATGTATGTGTGTAGATGTTTGTGTAATGAACTTGTTCCAAATGTTGTTTTGATTTTGTTTCTTGTAGTTGTGCTCTAGTAAAGCTCACAATCTACTTCTCGTTTTCCGGTGATTCATTCATTGTTCCAGATGTATGTGATTGTGTGGATGTGTGTGTGTGTGTGTGTGTGTGTGTGTGTGTGTGTGTGTGTGTGTGTGATCAACTCTGCCTGATTTATATGTGTGTGTGTATGATTAACCTACTACTTCTACTACTACTACTGCTGCTACTACTACTACTACTACTACTACTACTACTACTACTACTACTACTACTACTACTACTACTACTACCACTAATACTTCTACTACTACTACTACTACTACTCCTTCTTCTTCTTGAACTACTGCTGCTACGTATCCCTCGTTGTAACGAAAATGTTTAACCAACCTACGCCAAGCCTTCCCAGTCTGTTACTATCTCCCACAGCTCCTGTCTTGTTCTCCTCATATTATCAACCCCTGTCTCTAATTCACTTTTGTATGTTTATTCCTTGTATTCTCCGCAGACACCCATTTAAGTGTGTGCAGTTAATTAGCAGTTGCTTGTATTCGTTCACCGGTCTCTGTGGCTAAGGGCTTGCGAACGCGGTTTGTGAGCCCTTATACCCGGGTTTGAAACACGCGATGCTGGTTTTTTTCGAAAAAGGTATAGGAGCCGGTCGTTCAGAAAGCAATGGCACTGAACGTAACACTTGCCTAGTACATCAACAGCAGCTGAAAATGCTGGTGTTGACTGCAACGTCCCGTAAGGGATACACAAGACAATTTTTTGTATTCGATCTGTGTGATCCTTATCCAGGCAGCAGTACTATTTTAACGTTCGAATTCATTATTCTAAGTGGTGGTGCTATTTTAAATTTATGTTCACTTCCATAAATATGATGGTGATGTGAAGGGCTACTACTGCCTTACTGCCTACTGGTTATTTGATGAGGTCCGTGCTGTGTTTCATGGAAGTAAAACAATGCTTTGTGTTTTATATTATTCACTAAATATTAATTTACTAGCCTGTCATTGTTAACACGCACATACTTGTTCAATTACACATTGAGCAATATCTTAATATTTTTACTGATACAATGAAAAAAGATATAATCGAAAGCCAGAGGGAAACACTGAACACGGATACGTTAGGTGTATTTATTTCAATGTAACTTGTAATGTAACCTCGGATGTTAAGGTAAGTTACACATGCAAGTAATTTACATGACACACAATATATAAAGTGATCGGTTGGTTTGTTAATAAATCAAACGCATTTCAATGACCTTAAAAGTATTATTTCATTGTAACTTGTAATGTAACCTCGAATGTAAAGGGAAGTTGCACATGTAAATCATTTACATTAAACACAAAACATATAGTGTTAATAAATCATACGCAATTCAATGGCCTTGAACAACCAGGATGATAAGCTTTTGTATTGTCTTCTCCATGGTGTGACTAAAAGTATAAGAGATTGACACTGCACACTTATGCAACCAAGAACAGAACGTGTTAAAGCATACATGAGATAATATACTGCAATATAAACGACCATACACACTACAAGTTATAAAATCTTGACCACTACACAAAAAATAGCCTTGACCACTAGCAGTCTGAATATGGAAGTTATGGCAGTAAGTAAAGCAATAATAACGTTGCTCGAGACACAGACATTCATTCGGGCATGCTTCCTTAGTGACTCAATGAGTGTGCCTCAGGAAGACAGCGATGGCGTGGCTTCGAAGACAGTGGTTGCTGTCTTTGGGGCGGTCACGGCTGGCAAATATTAGTTTCATTCTCGTGTCAGGGCATGCTTACAAGGAAATGAACAGACCGACAGTCTTGCAGGTAAGGCTACTGAGGATGGCGGTCGAGCCATGGACCAGGCTGATTTACTTAAAGCTCTACATGAAGTAAGGCGTTAGCGAGAACCAAGTGATGACTGTACATCTTCAACCGATGGTCAGACTGCGAGAACAGCAAGTTAAAAGAGGTGTGGCTAAATAAGATCATTATGCAGGAAGCCAAAGAACAGTACTGTGCGGTGTTATGATACAGAGAGGTGGCCTCATCAGGCGGAACTATAAGGGGGATTCATAAAGGGGCGGCATATTTCAAGAACACAACATGTAAGGGGCGGCATTTCGAAGACGTGCATCCTGCTGAGATAATCTACTTGCACGGTACTGCCAAAGATTATTAATAAACCAACACAAAACTGGCGTCGTTGGCCGCTACAATTTGCGGGGTTTACTGAGGAGGGGATCCGAGCACTTATGGACTGAATGGTTCGATGTGCAATGAGGATGATCTGTCGACTAATTAACTAACACTCTTGACTTAGCCTGTGTTGCCGGAGTTCATAAGGAAACGAAGTGAATAATATGTGGAGAAATTGGATAAAGCTGTGTGAAATAGTTAAAGATAGGACGGCGAGGAGTGGATGTCGATAAGGACCATTTCTGGGGATAAAAGGCCACAAAAGGTAAGATTATATCAGATTAGTTGAACAAACTCATTCAAATTCCCAAAATGTACAAAGATACTTTCTGCGCCTGTATATATATATATATATATATATATATATAGTATATATATATATATATAATATATATATATATATAAATATCGCGTGTACAATGACTGCATAGCATTGTAGTAAACAGTCATAACATGTTGCATGCCATGAGATCGGTCTCGGAGAGTAGGCACCTCATGGGCTTTCCAGGGTTTATTACATCAGTGTGGGATTCTGCGCGTTTGTGAGTACGTGTGTGTGTGAGTATATGAGCTTCTTTATACAAGACATACATTGTAAAATAAGTTTAAAAACCGGAAAAGTTCCTCCAAACACTGATTAGTAGGAGAGGCAACATTCAATAAACAATATATTACAGTTGTAATTATTCGATGCAACCAATTACTTCCGCTCAATGAATCTCATTTTAAATGGTTGAGGGACCAGTGTTGTTCCCAACACTGCTTTCAGAGGTGGTAGTTTCGCTACTTTGTCCTCCGGCTCAAATCGGAAGCGCTGAAACAAAGACGAGAGAAACAAAAAGAGCTCCATCCTAGCTAGAGCTTCCCCCATGCAGACCCGTCTACCGATCCCGAATGGGATGAGTTCTTCACGATTAATCAGAGCTCCATTCTCATCAATAAACCTTTCTGGTCGGAAGTTTTCTGGGTCGCCCCAGATTTTTTTATCATAATGAACCGAATCTAAAACTGGCCAAATAACGCTTCCCTTGGGAATTGTAAACCCACGGACGTTAAAGGTTTCCGGAGACTTCTCTTCGGAGGCCTATAGGAGCGATGTTTGCCATGCGTTGGGTTTCCATGATCACAGCATTCAGATATGGTAGTTTGGGTTTATCCGCCATATTTGGAAGCCGTTCAGTTCCGACATTGGCCTCAATTTCTCGATACACCTTTTCCTGGATTTTGGGATTATGCAACATGTAGAGAAGGCACCACAAGGTGGATGTACTTGTAGTGTCTGACCCGGCTGAGAAGAGAGTTCTGATTATGGAAATTAAGTTTTTCTCGTCCAAGTTTGATGATATCTTCTTATCTTTCTTCTTTTTCATCTCTTTGAGGTACGCAGTAATGAAATTTTGCGGTTCTTCTTTGTCATTAAATTCCTGTTGGTATTGACGAACATAAGGCTTACTGTAGTCATCGGTGATTTGTTTAGCTGCTTGTACCCATTTCTTAGCGTGAAACAGGTCCCCAGGAAGACGGAACAACTGCTTAAATGGTGTTAAAAATTGCATATTTGCGAAATACTTGATGAACATATTTAATTGTCGTATTAAGCTTATGAATTGTGGATCTTCGTAATCGAATCGTTTCCCAACAGCAACAGAAGAAATCACATTGGAAACGCTAGCGTTCAGTAATAGAGCGATATCTTTTGGTTGTCCTTTCAATGAAGCAATTTTATCATTAAATACTGCCACTTCTTCTAGAATTTTCTCAGCCATTAAATTCTTTCCCATTCCAAAAGATCGGAGAATTGATATTGAAGTTGATCTTTGTTCTTTCCAGTTCTCGTCTCTTGCTGAAATATACCCATGTTAACTTCGTCAATTATTTCGTCACCAAAGCTGTGTTGAGTGTTGACAATTTTGTCAGCGTGTTTAACCCAGACTTCTTTAATATCGTGAAAGTTGTTAAAGAGAACATGAAGCTGCCCTACCAGATCCAGGCTGTAGATGTCTCCAGCTTTCTTGTGCCAGTCCCTCAGTTTGTCCTGCAGGTTTGTAAACAACAGGAAGAAATGTCCAACAATCGGCCAGGGCCGTGTAGGGTATGGAGGAACGTTGAACTTGGTATAAGACCGTGTGCTCTTTGTCCACAGCCAGTAAATGGCTATCAAGACCAGGGTAGCCAGCAGCACCCAGGAGTTAATGAAGTCTAGCGACATGATGTTTAACGATGGCTTGACTTTTAGACCTTTAGAGCTGAAACCGTTAAATTGTTATCATGATTAAAATTGAGTAATAATTCTTTGAAAGAAATGGAAGGCAAGGTGAGATCGAGGAAAAGGTTTATAGTGTTATCATAATTAAAATTGAATAATAATTCTTGAAAAAAACAAATAAAGGCCTGGCGAGATTAAGAGAAGATGCTAGACAGTGTTATCATAATTTAAATTTAATAATAATTCTTTGAACGAAATTGAAGACATAGTGAGGTCAAGGAAAGATGCTAGTGTTAACATAATTAAACTGCATAATATTTCTTTGAAAGAAATTGGAGAGAACGTGATATTAAGGGACGATGCTAGATAGTGTTATCATAATTAAAACTGAATAATAATTCTTTGAAAGAAATGGAAGGCATGGTTAGCTGAAGAGAAGATGATAGATAGTTTGACATCACAACACAGATAACACCCATTTTGTGCTGGGTCGACCAAGTCTATTTTAAACATTTGAATCTGCCACGATATAAGATGATACCCACGTTCATGCAACTGTCAGCGTAATACTCTAGCCATTACAACTTCGTGTTTATACGTTACGTTTTGTGTATTTGTTTGCTGATAAAGGCTTGTCGCCACAACTTCCAATGTTTTTCGTAACTTTGTCCTGTTGAGCTACATTACTTCATGTTATTTTATATTGTAGCTATTACACCAACGCGCCCGCTATAATTCTCTTCTATCTGTCAGTATTTCTGTAGTATTTCATATTTTACTAAATAGTTTTCGTAGTCATTCTGTTAACGTATTTACTTTTATAGCTTCTTCTGGGATACCATTTGTCCAGGGGCTTTTCCATTCTTAGTAGTTTGAAAGCTTTTCTAATTTTCCCTAAAGTTTTTTTCTTAAAGTTAACATACGCTTCTTCGGGCTTCATATCCGGGTAATCTAACATCACCCTACTTTAATTCATAACATCTTCTCTATATATGTTTATCTCTCCGCCATTTCAGATTCTCAGACTTAAAAAAAAAAAATGAATACAACGTAAGAACTGTTTAGGTATATGTAACTTCTGCAAAAATGTAGGAGATATTAACAGTCACAGCGTACATTTCTGACAACGATTGCAAATAGAGCAGACGGACATCACAGTGTAAAATTAACAATTATATTAATTTAAAAATAAGATAAACTCTACAACACAGCGACGATGCGTCGATCTTAGTAATCTTCATCATGAATAATACAATAAAATATAAAGAAAAATATGAAGTTGGAAAAATTAATCAAAACTTGAAAAGCAAACAGAAAAAGAATTGGTATCAAACGTTGTTAGGCTATTTCACAGGCTCCGTTTCTAGATTCTGCAGAAGTTCAGTCGTGAAAGGTGCCAGATAAGAAAATGTAAAGCCAAAGGTGTGCAGACGGATAGATATGGATATATATTTTTATAGCACTTATTATTATTACCATTGCTGTTTGTTTTTTTCACTGTGATTTCCGTGTGTGGGATTTGCCTTCATTGTAAGGCGTGTAAACTGTGTCTGTGTTCATTATCTCCTACTGTGTGTCGTCACCAAGGCCGAATAGAAAAGAGCGCTCATTGTTTAACTTCAGGTGTGCTGATGTCGAGGTAGCGAGATCAACCCCTAATCAACACGCACAAATAAGTCACGTGAACTAACGGTAGCAACATGTGGATAGACTACGCTTGAGTTCATAGCGAGAGAATGCTAACAGAAATTGAAATTTTCAAACTGTTTGGCACTAGTTGCATATACCTATCTGATTTCATGTTGTATTGTTATATCCAGCAGCAGCTGTTATTTCTCTTTATCCATAACAAATAAAAAAAATGAAACAAACACGTCACTTATTTGTACTGCTCATGATATACAAAAATATTATGTTTATTTAATCTTGTAAACAACATTGAGGTAAATTTACATTCTCACCTTTGAGATATAACTGTAGGTATCTCGGGGAGAGGCTTACTTCGTTTGCTAGTTGATGGTCATCTTCTGAAGGAAGAATGTGTGTCTTTACTTCTTTACCCCTGTATATACTAGTTCTCATGTTGTTGAGTTACACTTTCCCGTTACACTTGCATAACTTGTTCCAGAAAAAGTCACTCTAGCTGTAACGTACACGTAAGTGGTTAATTAACTTATGCTGCCGCATTAATAATTCATTTAAGACACGTTATATATAAATGTTTGTTTACTTTTTAAGAGATAAGTGCCTGGAAACAATAACAATTCAGGGACATATACCTACCCATAAGCTACCCTTTCCTCGGGGAGGCGAACATTGCATAACCGGTGCATCTGATAACTTAATTAGAGTACTTCTCTTTTCAAATCGTGATAAATAAGTTACATACGACAGCTACAAGAATGTTGGCGGCAACATTCTTCATGAGACAAAATCACGGGGTGAAGATATTTAATTTTCAGATTCACACTGGCACCTTGCCGTCGTGACAGACGGTAGATTGTTACTTTGTGCTTCACAACCGAACAGGGATAATAACTACAACACATGGCGGTAAGACCAGGCATGGAGTTATACCTCGTCATAGCTCAAAGTTTGGGATGAATTGCAGAGACCATGAGTTGCCGAAGCAGCATGATTCCTCCTTCGGCCTGGCTAGTTTACTCTGGAGGAAAGATAACAATAAAACATCTATGCATGATTACAGTCACATACACAAGTGGAACGCAGAAAGCAAGAAGCAAAAATTATTGAGGCAATGAATGAAGCACCAGAAAAAGAGAAATATTTTGTGAGCTTTACTAGAACATGATACAAGTGACAAAATAGGCATTGCGGCTAAAGCCTACGTCAGCACAGTATAAACAAACACAAACCAACACAACTACATAAATACACTATCTAAAAATATACATACACAAGTTTCTTATCTTATCCTTGTTGTGGCCGGACACTTATTATCAAACAGTCAGCAAGTATGATGTCTTAGAATGGAGTGAAAGAACCCGATGTGTGGTTATGGTGGGTCAACTGACTAAAGGTAAATAACGTCACAAGTCCAGGGATTGGCCTTGCCACCTGAGAGGAGAACAACCGCTAGGGAGAAGAGGAAGCGATTATGATAGCGAATGGTAAAATAGGAATTAGTAGTGGAATTCTGGTGATTATGTGAGATTGCGAAACATGATTTCCCATGCTTATCAGCATGACGAATAATGATGAGGATACTACTGCTGGACTGCGATTGGGGGGGGGGGGGGGCGGGGCGGGTAGTTAAATGAAACTGTGTTGGACATTGAGACCGTGAGGGGAAAGTGAACTCAAATGGAAAACGAGACTAGTGAAACTCAAATGGAAAACTAGACGAGTCTCTATTGGTAGTAGCAGCAAGTTGTTATCAATGTCTAGCAATTACGTTCGTGCCATGCGAAAAATTGTATGGCCGTGTCTTGTATGTCGACCACGCCACAGTGTTAAAGTGGGTGAATACCGGTTTCTGAGCATCACTGTTGATACCCGAAAGGTGCTGCCTAAATCGGTCAGCCAGGCGTATACCTGTTTAATCCGATATATCCAGGCTTGCCCATGGTACATATTTTTATGTCCCATCCCATCCCATCTCATGGTAATTTATGCCTGTCCCATCCTATCCCAGCCCATGCTAATTTATACCTGTCCCATCCCATCCCATCCCATCCCATGGGACCTTTCCCATGGGATTTCCATGGTAATAACATTCCCATGGCCAAGCTTGAATATATCCCATGTCATAACGTGTGCAGCTGATCGCATAGATAACGTTGCGGCTCATGCAAGAGAAACACTCACGGATGTGGAAAAGTGATCTTAGGCAATGCCAGACTCTGAGTTTAACGGACATATGGCAGGTCTTACAACAAGGTCGAAGACAAGCCTCTGTGTTAGGAAGATACCTGGGAGACTGTTGTAGACTGCTTCAGACCAGCACATTATTGGGGCGGAGTTACCATAGCGTAGCTGCTAGACATTCACATATCATACTGGTGGTCATGGGTTTAATTCGCAGCAGGACGGTTCTATTGTTTTGTTATTGGCCTAATCTACTAGGTCGATGCAGTCTAAGATTACACCAGAAAATGTACTGGGAAGTAACAACGGCTGACGTGATTTCGACCAAAATGGCCATAGATCGCCGTAAGTTCTATATAAATATGGGTCTGGTTCTATATACCTAACGTGCCTTATGTATGTAAATGAGACCTTTCTTTTACACTTTTTATGAATAATGACAGATATGTAGACAAGCGGATCGTGGAAAGAGACAAGCAAATATACATCGAGGTACAACAGGAATAGAACAAAACCTGGCAGCGACCCCCAGGATGAACTGGGTCAAGGTATACGCTTGCTGTACCAGTCCTAGTTCGAGGTCGTTGTTTATTTCATAAATTAATCCAGTGACAATATTTAACCACTGGCATCGGTGGCTTAGGTAATTGTGAGACATGCAGTTTGATAACTCCCCGACATATCGAGTCGAGGGCTCGAAGTTAGCCCTGAGCGATTTAAAAGCAGATCGGTTTTCCAGATGTCCATAGTGTGATGATTTCTGTCTCTATATATCGTGTGTACAATAACTACACTGCTTGGGATGGTGCGTTCAAAAATATTTTCCCCCGTATAGTGTGAGACGTCGGTCGATCCGACAGCAATGGCAAATTATTGAACTAAAAGTGACTAGTAAATCAGGAACAGCCAATAAGTGATGTTGTTGGATTGCAAGGACATGCAACTAGCTAACAATATTTAATGGGTTTTTTAAATTTTTTTTAGATGCTTATTCTGAAGTCGGAGAAGGGTTCACCTGATGGCGAGGGACACTGGTAATAAGAGAAAGCTAACCCAGATATGTAAACATAATTCCAGTGCACTCCCTAGTAGTCGAGACTATTGGTAGTAGTAGCAAGTGTTCGGGCTATGCACTAGTTCAAAGTGAGTGAGCTCCAAAAGGGATGGTATTAATTACTCTAAGGCACCAAAACATCAATTAATGTAAAACGAAAATGTATTGATAAAATCATAATTTTATACTAGGTACAAGGTGGAGAGAGGGTGGTGGGAAGAGGGAAGCTTTCCTTAACGAGGTTGTTCAGCCATTTGTCACATGTTCAGGACGTTGATTCTTTTTGGGAATCCGCAATTCGATTTTCGAGTTCAGTATTTTTCGCAGTTCTCCGAGTGTCGTCTGAGTTATGTGCTCTGTGCCATTGTTTTCTGGAGACGGCTAACATTTCCGCGGAGAGAGACTAGCCGCTGAAGCTAGCCGCATTGTTAAACCATACATGTGTCAAATCTATAACAAGGAAGCAGAGGAGTAACTTTTGTATAGATACGGTATGTTCATACAGTTTCGCATGTGGTTGTATCTTTGTACCGCGTTTGTTGTTTTTATACTGAAGAAGGCTTTGGCTGCAACATCTATTTTGTAATTTGTGATCGTGTTGTAGTTAAGCTTAACGTGTCTAATTCTTTTATTTTTATTCATTCATTGTATATATTTATATTGTCTAGTATGTCCTTACTGTGTTTTAGGGGTTAGTGAAACGTAGTCTTACAATTCCCTGACTTAACGAGTCGGGGATTCGAAATCAGACACGTTC
>JACEFZ010018688.1:0-26396 GCA_014155875.1 Cepaea nemoralis | reverse complement strand
CTGCTACATGCTGCACTTGCATTTAAGGAAATCGCTGTTCAGGGGACATATCGATCTCAGACACTAGTATGTTGTCGCGGACCAGAATGGCCTGTCCGAGGTGCCGCCTGTTAAAGAAACCCTGAAATCCCGCAACATTGACTGTTCCGTCGGTGAGCTGTGTTTCTTGCAAGACTACAATATCGTTTCCGTAGAGTAGTTTTTCAAGAATGGGTCGGCGTTGACTAAATGATGCACAGTTCCAGTACAGTACTCGAACATTTCCGATACCCAATCTGTCACATTTTAAGCGCCTTCTGCGCGCGCCCGCCCTCTTACCACGTTGTGTCCTAGCTGGTCGTCTGGTCGTCATGTTAGGCTTAACTATCGCCACCGGGCGCCGATGATACGCCGAAAGAAGCCCGGACGCGCGTGCACGAACTCCGTTGCACGGTCCGAACTCCATTTCACCACGAAAAAAACACTTAATCCATACACATTTCGGAAAAAACACGTTCCATTTTACGGGACGAAAAAATGTCCCGCCATCTTGCTTCAAGGGAACTCACTCCTCCTGGTCCCGCGACTAACGACTAACTAACATAACCTACCAAGTGTCGGATGGGTCTATAAAAATGTGGATCTAGAACCATTAACACAATGAGCATAAGACGTTTGCTATACTTATTTATCTTTATTATTTGTAGTAGTGAAAATTATCATAGTTACGCGCGGGACGTGCAATATCTAGTTTTTGATCGGATTGCCTTCAGATTCCCCAGTTAAACAGTCTTATCGTTGATAAATACTTTGGCCCAGGGGTTGGCAAACTACGGCCCGCGGGCCGCATGAGGGCCCGGCAACTGAGATTATGCGTCCCTTGGGGGGGGGGGGGGGGGGGGGGGGGGCATTTAGAAATAAAAAATATTTACTTCGTTTTTAAGTTATTTTGTTGAATTTTACAGAATTTCGTGTAATCTTGTTAACAAATTAGTAAAAGTTTGTGTCCATATTGCGAAATATAGTGCATAAACGTATTAGTAAAATAAAATTGCAATAATTAGTTATTTATACTGTTTAATAACCTATAAATATTTCATAATTACTTATTGTGATAGGTTGCTGTAAATACAGTGGGCATAATATATATGCGGCCCCCCCGTAGCTTTACATTTGTCAATGTGGCCCTACGCACAAAATGTTTGACCCACCCCTGCTTTGGCCAAATGTTCACCTGTATCTATGTGTGTCTTTCCTTTCTTGGAACATCCAGTTCATATTGTTATGGGGTTATTTGGACTCCAAAAACAAAGAAGCTAATAGATGCTTTATTTGTCCCAACGCTGTGTTATCAATATCAAACATTGACAATCCTAGAAACGCATGTCATGTGAGATTTTTTTTTTTTTTGGTGTCGATCGCTCACTTTTGAACTCAAGTGTAGTGCATACACGCTACTTCTAGTAGTGCTGGACTGAATTGTGCATGCGGATTAGCTTTGCCTATTAACAATGTCCCTCGCCATTAGGCGAAGCCACTCCGACTTCAGATGTGCTTGTAATTTACGTCCCAAAGTCAAGGACTATAGGTAAACATTTTGGTCCAACTGTCTGGTGTAGGGGTTGAACCCCTTACCTCGGCACGTGTATGAATTACGCTTGAGTTCAAAGCGGGCGAACGCTAACAACAAAATTCTTACCCTGCCCAACTTTGACGCACCGCCCGTTTTTGTCTCGAATTGGTAAGGCAGTTTCATAATCAAATTTTACCAGAACCTTTGAATCTGGATCTAGTTTATTCTGAAAAAAAGCACGTACGGCAAATAATTATATATGTATCATCAATACCTAAGCTTGTATAGAATAAGTCGGCATGTGGCGAAGGACTTATGAATGCATACGTAATCTAGCATACCGCGTTCCAAACACAGCTGCGGGCGATTTGGAAGCATACCGCTTTGCAATGGTTTTCACACAATGGTATGAGTGCCGGTCGGTCAGAAAGCAGTGGCAAACTACTGAACGTAAACTTGCCAAGAAAACACAAACAGTCAAAAAATACTGGGGTTGGCTGCGACGTCGTGTAAAGGATATGCAACTAATTGTGCAGAATAACACCTTCTTGTCACTAATCTCCCTTCATTCTTTGCACTTTATTTCTCTTTACTGTTTGAAGCACTGAAATGGATCAAACATGGAGTGTGAGGCACGAACACACATGTTTATATTCGAATCTACCTTTCTAGCCCGACAGACAAAATCCCCCGTCTGTCCACAGAAAGGTTATACATATAACCCATTAGCCATATCTTTGGTTTCAAGTTACCGACTGTATAACTATTTTGTACAGCTCATTGACAATTGTCATCGCGCTATTGGCATTAAGCTCAAATCTCAGCTTTGCCAATGTAATTGTTTGCATATCCTATTTACAGGACATCGCTGTCAACACCAGCACTGCTGTTGTTGGTGTCTTGGCAAGTTTCACGTTCAGTAGTTTGTTATTGCTTTCTGAACGACCGGCTCCCATACCAACACGAAATAACACAACGCGACACGGCCTGCTGCCAAATCGGTCACAGCTGCGTTTCGAACGCCTGATATGCGGCTCACGATCCTCGTTCGCAAGCCTTTGGCCACGGAGACCGGCGTCAATGTAAATAGTGTTAGTATTTCTTTAGTGCCCGTCTCCCTGGCGAAGGAGTTACGGATGATGTTCGTAATCCCGTATACCCACGTACGAAACACAGCTGCGCAAGATTCGGCAGCGGATAGGTTCGCGTTGGTTTCTTACGAAAAGGTATGTGAGCCGGTCGTTCGGAAAGCAATGGCCAACTCAATCAATCAATCATGTGCCATGCCGGAAAGCGTGGGCGGTCATGACTCGCCATTTCACTCGATCACCAGTGTCGTGGATCAGCTCAGTGTTCCTGTCTCGTCCATGCCATGTGGCCAAGCCATCCAGGTATTTTCCTCTCGGTCTTCCTCTTGGTCTGTTCCCTTCAATCTTGCCAGTTGTCACTAAGTTCTCCAATCCATTTCTTCTCATAACATGTCCAAAAATTTTGACTGTCTACGTCTAATTTCTCTAATCAGTTTACGTTGTTCATTTGTCTCCTGTAGTACTTGGTCATTGGTTTTTCTGTCTGTCCATGGTATTCTTTGCATTCTCCTCAGAAACCACATTTCTGCAGCCATCAGATGCTTTTCAGCTTGACTGTTCATTGTCCAAGTTTCACATCCATACAAAAGAACAGGCTCTATGTATCCCCTCAACACTCTTTTTCTCGTTTCAATTGACATCTTTTTATTGGTCAGAATGTTTTTCATCTTGCTAAAGGCTACTTTCGCCATGGCGATTCTTGTTCTAATCTCTTCAAGGCATCTCCCATCAGATGTTATAACTGTTCCAAGATAATTGTACCGATTCACTTGTTGAAGAATATTTCCATTTACTTGTATATTACTTTGAGGCACTTCTTCCTTCCTACTGACGACCATAACCTGAGTCTTTTTACAATTTAATTCTAACCCCAGCTGCTCACTGTGTACAACAACCGCATCTACTAATTGTTGCAGGTCCTGCGGATTGTCTGCAATTAATACTGTATCATCTGCATATCTAATGTTATTGATGTTTCGTCCTCCAATGCTGATTCCATTTATATCCTCTACATTTCTGAAAATATTTTCACTGTACAGGGAAAAAAGATCTGGAGACATTACACATCCCTGCCTAACACCTCTCTTAATTGGCTGATACTGTCCCACTTCATTATCAATCCTTATTGCAGCTTGTTGTTTCCAATATATGTTTTTTATAAGTCTAATGTCTTTCCCATCAATTTGTAGATCTGCTAGCATATCCACCATGCTGACATGTCTAACGCTATCAAAAGCCTTTGTATAGTCGATAAAGCAAAGATGTATATCCTTGTTTACTTCTATAGCACGTTCAATAACTGTTCGCAGCATATACACAGCATTTACTTTTCCCTTTCCTTCTACAAACCCGCATTGTTCTTCCCCTATTTCAGGTTGTATCTTCTTCCTCATTCTTTTGCATGATAATTCTTAGCAAAATCTTTGTGATGTGACTCATTATACTAATTGTTCTGTGTTGATCACATTCCAAGGTTCCTGATTTCTTTGGGATTGCAATAAATATAGAGTTACATAAATCAGGAGGTATATCTCCAGTATCATATAATGTGTTCAGCAGTCTGGTGACTTGCTCTAGTCCAAATTCTTCTAAAGCTTTAATCATTTCTGTTGTGATGTTATCTGCACCGGGGGCCTTGCCAGCTTTCATATGCTTAAGAACATTTCGAACCTCCATCTCCAAAATTGGCGGTCCTTCATTATTAAATCTAATATCATACTGTTCGTCTCTGTTATCATCATAAAGTTGCTTCACATAATCTGTCCATACCTGTAGAATCTGGTCTTTTTCTATTATGATTTTGCCATCTTCAGTTTTTAGACACCCTGTTGATGTACTTGTTCTTTTATTAGTAAGTTCCTGAATTCTTTTGTGCACTAATTTGGTGTTTTGACTGTTATGTTGGCTTTCAATTTCTGAGCACTTTTCCTCAAGCCAATTTTCTTTTGCCTCCTTACATAATGTTCTGACTTGTCTGTGAATTTCTTCATATTTGACAGAATTATTTTTGTTGAGTCTTCTTGTTTCCATGAGGTGTAAAATTTCTCCAGTCATCCATTTCTTACGACCCACCTTCTTTAATTTTGGAATAGTTGTTTCTGCAGCCACATTGATTGAATTCTTCAACGTTTCCCATTGATCATCCACATCCTGGAATAGGATCTCTAGATCGGACAAAATTTCAAATCTGTTCTGTACTTCTATGTTGAATTTGTTTTGTATTTCCTTGTCATTACTCAATGGCCAACTACTGAAGGTAAAACTTGCCAAGACATCAACAGCAGCTGAAAAATGCTGGTGTTGACTGCAATGTCCTGTAAATAGGATATACCAAACAAAAAAGGTATCGAGTGCGTCATCGGCAGGAGAACTGAAGTCTCGTTTCAGAAAACTGGCGACGGCGTAGTCGCCACAATCAAGAAAACTGTCGAGAGAGACAGTCAATTTCCTGGCAAAAATTGCCACGCAAAAGATATAGGTACAGCAATGACCAAACATTACCATCGAAGCCACTGTCTACCAAGTTAATAAGAAGATAGTGGCGAAGTGTATTAAAACGCGTCTCGCCAATTACCAGATAGAAGAACAAGAGAAATGCGACAACTCTAATCTCAAGATAAAATAAAGCGGCTAAATGACAAAGGCCGGTCTCCCTGGCCTCACGGTTTCTCCGTAATCCCGTATATTCTCGTAAGTAACATAACCTGCGCGAGAATCGGTAGCGGTTCTCGCCGCGTTGGTAACTTAGGGGGTATTGAGCCGGCCGCTCAGAAAGCAATGGCAAACTACTGAGCATAATCTTGCCAAGAAATCAATAATCAGCTGAAAGATGCTGATGTTGACAGCGATGTCCTGTAAAAATCGAAAGGATTTTCGAAAGAAGAACAAAGAAATTAATGACAAAGCCCAATAAGCCGATCACAGACAGTAAAAACGATTGCAGGTCAAGATAAGCCCAACGCTGTTACAATGGACAAGAGACAGCAGCAACCAGAGTATTATATAGCAAAGTTTATGAAGTATTCACGATGCCAGAAAGAATGACAAGCCAATCCTCTATTGAGGAAACTGACTGGGAAAAAACAACCTTCAGCTAGTGTCTTTGGTCAAAGTCGATATTGATTTTCAAACAGAACATTCATCAAGCTTTTCGAAAAACATGTAGTCACGTACATGCAGTACACGAGCTTCACGTAACTTCAACCATGCAAAGACACAGTGAAAATAGCTTCCTCTGCAAAACTCTACACGGAAGCACTAAAGAGAAGAGCCAGCTAGAGGGTTATCACTAATAGAAAAGAAACAATTCGAAGGCCAAATAAAACAGTCGAAAGAACAGATGCGCAAACAGCCCAACAACTAGGCACCCTCTCTCTCATAAGCAGATTCTTATCGCAGAAAAAAAATGAATTGTTGGTCATATCATCAACAACAGCCAGTAAGTAGCTTTGCACTGTTTCGCCAAGGCTGTGGCGCAATACAGACTTCGACAAGCATGTTTTCGGGATTGCTTTCCCTAGCTTTTGATTGTTCCCTAGTCTACGTGCAATGCAGTAGGTTTGAATATCTCTTCGTCTGGTTGCTATCCCTTGACGTGTCGGACATCGAAGGACCTACTGGTAGCTATGCTACTATTGACATAGCTTTTGGGGTAAATGGAACACGCAAGCCCTCATACGACTGTAATAACGATACATAATAAACAGGTTTATTGCCATGTTAAAGGCCACAGTGGTTGCGGAAGAACCGTGAAGGAAGGCAAGGTTCCTGGAAGAACAAGGTTCCAGGGTGACCAACTCATAAATGGACACTGAACATTGAAGACACCTTGCACGTTTTGTTTTTGCACTCGCTCGCTTTGAACTCAAGCGTAGTCCATACACACTACTTCTAGTAGTGCATATGGACTGAATTTTGCTTTACCTTTTAACGGTGTCCCTCGCCATCAGGGGAACCCACTCCGGCTTGAGAGGTACTTGTAATTAACGTCCACAGGTCAAGAACGATAGGTCAAAATTTTAGTCCAACTGCCCGGTGTAGACGTTGAACCCCTTACCTCGGCATCAGCACACCGGATGTTTAAGAACACGCGTTCTTATCCATTCGGCCATGCTAAATTACCTTGGACATGAAATGCGTGAGGCAGTAGAACTGGCAAAGGATCGAGAATCATTTTCTGTGTTCTACAAAGGACTTGTCACATGATGCTGATATTTGTGTTACATATGTCAATAAAGAAATGATGAAAAATTATAACCTTATCAAAATGAAACGAACATTTTAGTAAAAAGATTCCAAACGCGAATGCTTGCCAACCATAATGAATTCTTGCTAATGGGTGCAGTAGCGAAGTTGAAATGCGCTGATAATGGCATTACCACGGTCGGACGATTGTTCGACTCCTGGACTCGTCGCCTGTTAAGTTTGGGAATATTAGCAACTTATTCCCCGATGTATCTATGGCTACAAATTGTGGTGGCCCTATCACTTCATAGACCGACAGCAGGAAATTGCTCTGGAGCACACACGAAACAAATTTTATAACGAATGCATGAAATTATCGGCCCAATTTTCTAGTCCTTCTTCTTTAAAAGAAAAAAAATAAGTTGCATGTCCTTCACAGGACGTAGCAGTCAACCCCAGCATTTTCGCTGTTCGTAATTCCTGGGCAAATTTTACGTTCAGTAGTTCGCGATTGCTTTCTGAACGACCGGCTCTTATACCTTTTTTTCGAAAAAAACAGCACCGATGTGTTTCCAACCCGGGTATACGGGCTCACAACCCGCGTTCGCAAGCCCTTAGCCAGAGACCGGTTCTTCTTTAAAACTTAACTATATTACCCTGGCTGAATTTTTTTATTTAATTCGCATATCCTTTTACAGGACATCGCTGTCAAAATCAGCATCATTCAGCAGATCTGAATCTCTTGGCAAGATTACGCACAGTAGTTTGCCATTGCCCTGGCTACATTATAATTAACAACTAAAGTAGACCGACTAGACTGGCACCTTGCCGTCTTGACAGGCAAAAAATAGTTTGTAAAATTGTGTTATACCTCTCCATAGTACACAATCTGGGCTGAATTTAGAAACCAGGTGTTGCCACGTGATCCCTCTCTCAGCCTGCATAGTTTGCACCAGAGAAAAGGTAACATCAATGCATCTGTAACTAGACATGCTGCAGAAACTGCCACATCAGCAAAGCAATGCTCTAACTGTCCGCCTGTCTGAGCTTATATCTTTAACTAGTTGCCGACCAAAGCTTGGGGCCTGGTTTGCCCTGCCATGACATTTAGTCTTTAGATGGCATTTCCCCCCACTAGGGTAAAACTTGTACCCTCACAATTGCGCTCCTCCGCCCGAAGCTGTTGACACAATGTAAATAAAATAGGGATATAGTTTTTACTGGTACTTACCAGCAAAGGAGATAGTCTTCCAACTGCGCCTGGCTTGTTGAACACATTAACAGTCCCACCGACTCCTTCAGTTGCTCCATAAAATTCAGCAATCAGTGGAATTTTGAAACGCTTACTGACTTCTAGCCATATGTCCTTTCTGAGGCCGTTTCCAAAAGCAACCCTGACATTGTGTTTGGCATCTAAGTTGCTCTGTGAAAACAGTTGTGTGTTGTTACAGCCGTGGTAGCGTAGTGTTGTTACGGCCGTGGTAGCGAAGTGTTGTTACAGCCGTGGTAGCGTAGTGGCTAGACACTCGCCTGTCGGCCCGATGATCATGGTAATTTTAATTGACCTGAACTCCCAGAGCTATCCACCCTCACATGAGTGCCAAGAAATGTCTTTAGAAATAAATGGCCAAATGATACCCACCACATCACCCACGGAGTGCCGTTTGGTCTATACAAATATGCAGGCTTGTCCATGGGACATATTGTTTTGTCCTATCCCATCCCATGGTAATTTATGCCTGTCCCATCCCATCCCATGGTAATTTATGCCTGCCCCATCCCATCCCATGGGGCCTTTACCATGGGAGTCCCATGGGAATAACATTCCCATGGCAAAGCCTAGCAGGCTTGTCCATGGAACATATTTTTCCGTCCCATCCCATCCCATGCTATGGTAAATTATGCCTGTCCCATCCAATCCCATCCCATGGGACCTTTACCATGGGATTCCTTTGGGAATAACATTCCCATGGCCGAGCCTGCAAATATGGGTTAATTAATGTTCAATCCGCTTCAAGCCGTGTAGAAAGGCCCTTTACTTACTACTTGCCGGCGCGTGTAGCGAAGGGGTAGCGAGTGCCATTCACAATCCGAATACCATGTTCGACATCAGCTGCAGGCGATTTGGAAGCAGACTGTCCTGCGCTGATTTTTAACAAAGGTATGAGCAGCGGAAGTTCAGATATGTTTTGCATATCCTTTACAGGACATCGCTGTCAACATCAGCATCTTTCAGCTGAATGTTGAGTTCTTGGCAAGATTACGCTCAGTAGTTTGCCATTGCTTTCTGAGCGGCCGGCTCACATACCCCGTAAGTTACCGACGCGATTCGAACCACTGCTGATTCTCACCGTCGTCACGTTACTTACGAGAGTATACGAGATTACGGAGAAAAATCGCTAACCTCTAGGCCAGGAAGCCGGCGGAAGTTCAGATAGGTATTGCAAATTACTGAACGTAAACTTACCTAGTAAGTTACAAAGAGCCAAGAATTCATGTAAAGGACATATTTCTTTTCTACATAACATTCATGCGTAGTAAAATTATAATAGTAACACATTCTGGCTGTACTTTGTTCATACTGGTGTCATCATTTGGAGGTGACAGGTTCGAATCCCGGTTCGGTAATTATAGCTTTCAAATATTATGTTGTCTAGTGCGTCCTCTAATCTCTACTTCCTCCTTCTCCTTCTATGAGCGCCAAACAATACTGTGTGTGTTTATTTGTGAACTGTAATACTGGATAAAGAATATGTATAACATCGTATGATTCTGCCATACAGACACAGTTTAATTTGTTTCAGTGGTATAGTTCGTGCGCTGAGATTCTCATCGTGAGATCTATAGGAGGAGACTAGGGCTCCTGTGAAAATATTCTTGTGTAATGAAAATTAACTTATACCAACAGCAAATGAAATTATTGTTATCAATGTTAATATAAGCCGGTCTCCCTGGTCGAGGGGTTAGCACCTTTCTCCGTAACTCCGAATACTCTCGTGGTTGACGTAAACGCACGAGAATTAGAAGTGGTTCGAGTCGTGCCAGTGACTTATGAGAGTATGGAGCCGGTCGCTCAGAAAGTTGTGGCGTGCTGATGAGCGTAATCTAGCCTAGCTGAAAGATGCTGATGTTGACCGCAATATCCTGAAACAGGATGGAAACGCGGAAAAAAATGTTAATATAAATCTGACGTAAGCTAAAATTGTATATCAGTACGTTCTCAAGGTTGATTTTCTCGGCAAGTTACTGTTCATTAGATTGCCATTTTTTTTAACGAGAAGTCAACGTTAAAATCCGACTGACCGTTGTAGAAAATGAATCCACTACCACGCCATCAGCGCAAGGAAGTTTAAGAGCGAGAGCTCTTAACCTTCCGGCCAATTTGACCTCGCATTATGCAATGCAAGTAAAACATGAATTGGTGTTATGTGAACAATCACTGGGATGCTCTTAAAATCATTACCACAACATTGCAGGTAACAATCCAGTACAAATTTTCATTTAAAATATTTGAACATTTCTTGTCAAGAGTAGAGATAATTTGACAGCATTGGGTTTACCATCATCAACAACAAAAACAACATTGCAGTTTAAAATCAAGTACGAAAATGTTCATATAAAATAGTTGAAAATTTCTTGCCAAGAGTAGAATCTATGGTAGATTTCCCTGATCATTTCGCCTTCTAAAGGAGGAACCTTCATTGCAAAAATCGTGTAGGACTTGAATACATTAGGTCCTGTTCTTCACGTTAGGGGGTTTCGGGGCCATTCATAGGCTTCCTAAGGAAGGATGATTAAAACGGATAACCCATCCCATCCTGGATACCCCTAGTCATACGACCCACTATTCTCATTTACAACCTTACACTGTAAAGGACATGCAATGTTGTAATTTGTAAGGGCTTTCTAAACGGTCGACGCCTCGTACCTTCCATTGCTTTCTGTACGATCGACGCCTCGTACCGACGATGTCAACGAGAAGCTGTCTACTTTAAACTCGTCTGGATTCAAACCCTAGACGCTGTGTGACGGAGGCATCTAACTGCTGCAACAACAACAAAATGATATACATACCGGTGGTAGGGCAATGAGGTATCGGAACAACTCCCCAATGTATTGTACCACTGTGACTTTATGTCGCCTGCAGTCTGGCCAAAACTGGTTTGCCGAGAATTTTTTCTTCAAAACAAGTGTTGATCCTGTGTAACAAATATATGTGTACATTACATATTTGTTGTAGGTCTTAGGCAGATATGACTGAGTTACTGTATGACTGTAGACGGTACTGCCTGCTTTCTGTTAGCATCGAATGGTAGGCGCTCACCAAACCCGACTACCCGCATTGTGCCAACGGCTACAGCGAAGGAGCGCACTTGGGAGGGTACCAGCCTTACTCTAGTGTGGGGAAATGCAACCTAAAGTCATGGCAGGGCAGTCCAGGCTCTAAGCCTTGCTCGGCAACTGGTCTAGGGTGTAAGCTCCGACAGGCAGATAGCATCGCTTTGCTGATCTGGCAGCTTCTACAGCTTGTCTGGTTCTAGACTTATTGGTGTTACTTTTCCTCTGAAGTAAATTAGGCAGGCCGAGAGAAGGATCATGCTGCATGGGCAACACATGGTCCCAAATTCTAGAATAATGTCCTTTGACTTACACATGTTACACAGTACCTCGAAATCTCTTCTTAATGTAATATCCTCATCTCTTCCCCTCCTCCGAGTCTACAATATTACCTATATATGCCCGGGAAGAGAGGAAGAGGAAGGCCAAAGAGAAGGTGGGTGCAAGATGTGGCATATGATCTCCAGATTGGTGTATCGGACGCAGACCATTTTGCTTATGAGTGAGAAGTTTTCCAGAAGGTTGTTATGGGTGCGAGGTTCTGCAAAGGACATGCTACTGAATGAATTACTGAATGAATGAATGAATTAATTAATTAATTAATTAATTAAGTAATTAATTAATGTACTCTTCACCAAGAGTTTCACCAAGGGAAATCGAGTTATCAGTTGCTAGGCCTATTCTGTTTGTTTCCCTAAGAAATGTTGACCTGCTTGTTGTGACCTCCGTTCAAATGTGTTTATATTGCACCTGATCTGGATTACAAATGTTGTTGTTATGTAACCGGGGGTTGGGGTGAGAGCCCCACCTTGTCGATGGTTCGTGAATTCACCCCCTCTACAACAAAAGTCCACTTCCTGACCTTTGCGTGGCGGACCTGTTTCAACTAACAGGAGAAGCGGTGGTGGCGAGTCTCTGGCGCCAAAAAATAATCAGAACGCTCTAGGTGTGTATGCACGTACATGCATGAGCAGACACGTGTGTGAGTGCCTACACGTCTAAACTCGAGTAAGACCACAGTCTCAAGTAAAGGAAATGTGCTGAAGTCGGAGGCAACGAGCAAGGAGGAGCACCACAGAAATCAGGATGCCAGGCAATTACGCAATGAGATATACATCTGATCTCGAGTATGTGAAAGGGATAAATGGCTTCAGAGAGGTCCAGATCATCAGTCCTCACTGTCAGAGTCCATAGAATGTCATTGCAGGTGGTAGTTGTTGTCAACTTTATAATACAGTTTATATTCAGTAAAACTAATAAAGGTGACAAAATGTATCCCTTACGCACTCATGTTCTTCAATCACATGCATCTGTTCGTTTCTCCTTACGAACAGCTCTGCAGTTCGTGTTATTATACGCTGTATTTATTACGTGAATAATCTTCTATAAAGTCCCATAGTTCTTCATCGATATTCAAAGAAATTGACTATCAATGTTGTCAAAGGTCGGTTCATAGTCCATAAATGTAAAATTAACGAATTAATTTCAATGCTTTGCTCTATTACTACACGTAATGACTTAATATTGTAAGTCAGGTCTTAGTCAGATATGACTGAGCTACTGTATGACAGTAGATGGTACTACCTGCTTTCTGTCAGCGCCGAATGTTGGGCGGCGCTTACCAAACCCGACACCCCACATTGTGCCAACGGCTTCGGGCGGAAGAGCGCAATTGGGAGGGTACTAGCCTTATCCTGGTGCGAGGAAATGCAATCCAAAGACAAAATAAGTTATGGCAGGGCAGACCAGGCCCTAAGCCTTGGTTGGCAGCTGGTCTAGGATTGAAGCTCTGACAGGCGGACAGTTAGAGCATTGCTTTGCTGATCCGGCAGCTTCTGCAGCTTGTCTTGTTCCAGGTGTATAGGTGTTAACTTTCCTCTGGAGTGAACTAGGCAGGCCGAGAGAGGGATCATGCTGCATGGGCAACACATGGTTTCTTTATTTTAGCCCAGGCTTTGTGCTATGGAGAGGCAATAACTCCATCCCTGGTCTTAACCGGTCTAGGAATCAAAGCGAGATGCAACTGTTACTGGTTATAAGTCCTTGTCAGTTGGCGTAGACATGGGGCGCCACGCGTTGCCTCTGACGGTGGGAGACACCTATAGGTGTCACTGATCAGCTACCGCCCGCCTCAAGCTGGGCAGCCGCCGGCAAGTTGGGTGCTGATCCGCCACAGCCTGCCTGCTTCAATGGGTGCTTGGGGCTAGGACAAAATCTGAATCGCAGGCTGTAAAACCAATGCACCAGGTACTAATAAAAAGAATATTAGAAACCTCAAGCTACGGCTTGCAACCTGGAACGTGAGAACCATGTGTCCAGGATTTTCCACTGACTTGACAAATATTGACGATGTGAGAAAAACGGCTGTGATTGATACTGAACTCAATCGTCTTAACATTGATATTGCTGGCCTGCAGGAGACTCGCCTCGCTGAGGAAGAGTCACTCAGGGAAAACAATTACTCCTTTTTTTGGAAGGGAAGAGGGCAGGCAGAAAAAAGGCAACACGGTGTGGGCTTTGCAGTGAAGAATTCGTTACCGGGAATGATTGATATCCCAGCTGGAGGTAATGAAAGGTTATTATCACTGCGCTTGGCAACCTCTTGTGGATTTGCCAAAATTCTCACTGCATATGCACCAACACTCACTTCCTCTGATGATGTGAAAGATACGTTCTATGAGCAGCTAGACTCTGCGATCAAGGCAGTTCCAAAATCCGACTACATTTATATGCTCGGTGATTTCAATGCTCGTGTGGGCAAGGACTCGAGTTCATGGCCAGTGTGCCTTGGAAAATACAACATCGGTCGCATGAATGATAATGGGCAAAGGCTGCTGGAGCATTGCACTAGAAATGACCTATGTATTACAAACTCCTTTTTTAAAACAAAAGAGATGCATAAGGTCACATGGAGACATCCAAGATCCGGCCATTGGCATCAGCTGGACTTCATTATCACACGGAGACAACATCTGAACCATACATCATTAACTCGAAGTTACCAGTGCTGACTGTGATACAGATCATTCTTTGGTTGTTGCAAGGGTTAGACTGAGACCAAAGAGAATCTACACAGCTAAACACAAGTCTAGCCCCAGGATTAATATTATTAACACTCACGATCCTGGAAAGTGCTTTGAATTTCAACAGCAACTTTCCTCCGAAGTCGGAGAGTGTCTGCCTGTATGGCGAGGAACCACCAGTCTGCACACCAATAAGCCAGACATGGGACAACGGATACTCACGCAAACCTCAGGTCCTGTAGGATGCCTTCATCCGACATACAGGACTTTGCGTTGGAGCTCAAGCCAACGAACACAAGCAAGCAAGCAACAGCAACTTGAGGACGCTTTCAATGATACATCAGAAAATTGTATAGTAAATGATAAATGGAGTAAACTTAAGGATTGATTGATTGATTGATTGATTGATCTAGGAACCGACATCACAGCATTCGGGACATTCCCATAAGCGCTCCGTCTCCATCCTCAGCAGCCAGCGAAGAGTTCCAACACTAATAGTTCCAGTAGCAATCTGATTATATGTCCGTCTCGCCTTTCCTCCGAGCGCCGAGCGTCGGCCAGAACCCCTCGTCACACCTCGTTGTCTCATTCTTACCAGACCATGGTGCTCCATCTGCTCCTCCGAGGTGTACACGTGCTCCCACAAAACATTTATAAAACAGCGGTAGGGGTTTACGGCACTGTGGATCATAAGAGGCAGGACTGGTTTGCGGCAAACAGCCAGATACTTCAACCCTTGATTGATAAAAAGAAGATAGCTCTCTTAAGAAACAAGGAAAGACCAACGCGTAACACTCTGAGTGAGCTGAAGCAAGCGAGGAAGGATGTACAAAAGGCTGCCAGGCAGTGTGCGAATGACTATTGGATCAAGTTATGTGAGTCCATTCAAATCGCAAGTGATAAGGAATACATCAGAAACATGTATGAAGGGATAAAGAAAGCCTGTGGTCCAATGATCAAAAGAAGTGCACCGCTGAAAACCTTGACTGGAGAAATCATCACTGATAAGAAACAGCAGATGGATAGATGGGTCGAGCACTATTTAGAGCTTTACTCAAGTGAGACCAAGCTGGCGGATGATGCCCTCAACGCCATAGAGGCCCTGCCAACTCTTGACCACCTGGACACACTTCCCACTATAACAGAAGTTAAGTGTGCTATAAATGAGCTTGCATCTGGTAAGGCTCCAGGTAAGGATGGGATTCCAATAGAGGTGATCAGGAGTGGGCAAGACACCCTCGCTCTACAGATCCACCAGCTAATAGAGCTATGCTGGCGAGAAGGACAAGTCCCACAGGATTTCAAAGATTCAAACATCATAACACTGTACAAGAACAAGGGAGATCGGAGCGACTGCAACAACTATAGGGGTATCTCACTTCTGTGTATTGTTGGGAAAGTATTTGCCAGAATTGTCCTGCGCAGACTTCAAGTCCTGGGAGATCAAGTCTACCCCGAATCACAGTGCGGCTTCCGTCAGAACCGGTCTACCATTGATATGATATTCTCATTGCGACAGATGCAAGAAAAATGCCGGGAACAAAATCAGCCACTGTTTATTGCCTTCATCGACCTCACAAAGGCATTCGATTTGGTCAGTCGTGAGGGTCTGTTCAAAGCACTAAAGAAGATTGGCTGTCCACCAACTCTTCTGTCCATTGTGGAATCGTTCCACACAGGCATGAAGGGTATAATCAAGTTTGATGGCTCAACTTCAGAAGAGTTTGAAATCAAGAGTGGAGTTAAGCAAGGTTGTGTACTAGCCCCCACCCTCTTTGGGATATACTTTTCACTTCTACTGAAATATGCCTTTCGTGATCAGGATGACGGTATATACATTCACTCACGCTCAGATGGTGGCCTCTATAATGCTCAGAGATTGAAGGCCAAGACCAAAATTAGCAGGGTACTAATCAGAGAGTTGCTTTTTGCGGATGATGCTGCGATTACGACCCACTCTGAGGAAGAATTACAACATCTACTATCTGCATTCTCCAATGCTTGTTCTGAATTTGGTTTAACAATTAACAAAAAGAAGACACAGATTATGTCACAAGGTGCACATGGTGTACCATCAATCTTTATTGACGACGCCGAACTGGAGATAGTAGACCATTTTACATATCTTGGATCAGAGGTAAATAGCAAATTATCCCTCGATCAGGAAATCAACATCAGGATTGGCAAGGCAGCAACAACAATGAAATGTTAGCACAAAGAGTCTGGGAGAACAGGAAGCTTACTGCCAAAACAAAAGTCCTCGTCTACCAAGCCTGTGTCCTTAGTACTCTTCTTTATGGCAGTGAAACCTGGACAACTTACTCATGCCAAGAGAAACGTTTAAACAGCTTTCATATGCGGTGTCTGCGAAGAATACTTGGTATTAAGTGGCAAGACAAAATCACAAATACTGAAGTATTGGAAAGATCAGGTTGTGTGACGGTGTATTCCATGCTCAGTCTTCGTAGACTTAGATGGATAGGACACGTTAGGAGGATGGATGATGGTAGAATACCAAAGGACATCTTTTTTGGTGAATTACAGATGGGTAGGAGATCTCAGGGTCGGCCTCTACTACGATACAAAGATGTGTGTAAGCGGGACATGATTGATACAGGCATTGATAATGCACAATGGGAGCACGTCGCCGCTGAACGTGTTGCATGGAGGGCAACTATCAGAAATGGAATAAAGACAAAGGAGAAAATGATTGCAGATAAAGCACACACAGAGCGTGAGAGACGTAAGATGGTGCAAAATGGTGGAAATTACCATGTTTTCACATGCACCTACTGTGGGCAAACATTTGCAGCAAGAATTGGCCTTACCAGCCACACTCGCCACCGCCATGGATCGTAGTTATTAAGCCTTTTTGAAGCACAATGTACCAAACTATCGTCTGTCAAGACGGAAAGGTGCCAATGTACACGTAATATCTGATCAGTGTAGGGTCTGTTTGGTTGGAAGCTGCCTTTCAACCGGGAGTTGTTTGTCTCCTCATCTTTTAAACTCTCTAGAGTAAAAACCTGTCATTTACTGCCAACATAGTACCTTGGGGTGTATGGCAGAGGGGTCTTTGAGCCTGAGGAATTAAGGCCGCCTGGCTAGTGCAGTCACCGCGAACTGTGCAGGTTAGAATTTTCTTTTTGCCTCCGACAGAAAAAAATCCCACACCTTACCGAGGGATCGAACTCGGGTCTCCCGAATGAGAGTCCGGCGTTCTAGCCACTCGGCCAGCTGCTCCTCTAGAATGATCTTGCTAAATATTTCCCAGGAACGGACAATAATGGTATTTATCTATAATGTTGGCACTCTTGTGGGTAACGTTTCATTTGCAGCTTTACCAGATATTCTGCATGTCCAGCCTGCTGGTATTTCTTCTGGCTCCCTTGACGTGACATCTCATATCATGTGAATTATGGGCAGTCCGGTCAGATACAACCCTGCCAGCACAATGTATTGATGGGTCGGATACTAGAATATGCGGTATAACAATCATCCTTACTGGCTCTATTTAATATGGAACCGCAAGAGCGAAGCCCCGTATCTTTAAACCACTCTACATGACCTACATGTTACAAAGTCACTATAACCCTCACCCACTTGCTTTTCCCGTCTCTATGTGTGTCTCTATACTGCCATACTGTTATTATAGTTCTGCGTATGTGCACATCAGTCTCATCGATCTCGAATGCACTATGACCACCCATTCTGGAGCAAATTCGTACGTTATTAATGCACCCACTAGGATACTACTCCTTAGCACCACACTTGGTCTGTCACTATATCTTAACTGTCCACCATTTTTCCAGCGCCTTTCAGTAAACTTGGTAGCACATATTAGCTCATCAAATGTATATGTGTGTGGTGTGTGTGCCCGAGAGTGTGTGTGTATGTGCGTGTGCGTGTGTGAATTCCCCACCGGTTGAGAACCACTGTTATAATCTATCTAGTGGATTTTCTAGGCGATTCTAGGCAGTTAACAAAAGTGTACTGAAACCTGTTACAATAGATGCATAAAATGCCAGCCCAGCAGCAGAATGAAACAATGGCAGCGGTACATAGTACCTGTCCTCGGGTTGTAAGGACGTGATACATTTGGTAATGCAGGCACCTCTGCAAATCTGTCCATGCGATATTAGAGCTGGCTTCGGTGTTCCTGTAAACAAACAACAAAGCATTAATTAGCTGACGTAATACGTAATTATACATCTTATTAGCATATCAAGAGTACTCGTTCTTAAACTTCCAGTGTGATTCCGAGGTCATTGGTTCAATTTCTATACAGGTCGGTTTGGACTAAAACGTTGACTTCTTTGTCCTTGACTTGGGGACGTAAATTACAAGTACCTCTGAAGTGGGAATGGGTTGGCCTGATGGCGATAGTAACAGGGGAAGCTAATCTAAACACAAGTCAGTTCCGTGCACTAGAGACAGTAGCACATGTATGCACTACGCTTTAGTTCAAAACAAAGCGAACGTTAAAAAAAAAAAAGAAGGAAAGAAAAAAGTAGGAGCGTTAATTTGAAATCCGTTCGTGCCGCACCGCACGTAATTGCGTACGTTGAACATGATCATGATCATCGCAAGGTGTGGAATGCGCCTAGCCCTGCAGCCAGCAGGGTTAGGATCGGCTAGCCTCTCCCAGGAGGGGTGAAGAGTGAAAATTAGTAGCCTGCCGATGACCCGCAGACTACACAAGTCAACCCCCACCCCCGCGTGGTGCAGACCGGGCAACCATGACCGCGAGGTCACGGGCTAACGGGGCTATGGCTCGCCATAGGGGATGGACTCCCTGTGGTCAGATTAGTGTCCTAAACCTGCGACTGACCTAGCAAGCCGGCAGGGGATCTTCATACTGCTCGTAGAAACACAAATAAGTATAAACGGACTGAGTTTCAAGTACCTAGGAAGTATAATATCATCAAATGGCAGATCAGAAGACGAGATCGAAAATAGGTGCAATACTGCAAACCAACTCATTTGACAAATGGCACCAATACTAAAGAACAAACATGTATCAATAACTACTACGAAAGCACTTACAACACAATCTTCCTGCCAACTCTATGCTACCAATGCCAAACCTGGACAATGACAGAAAAAGAGAAAAGAAAAATCACAACAGAAATGAGGTTCCTGAGAAGAATACTCAACGTATCAAGAAGAGATAAGATCAGAAATGAAGAAATCAGGACTAAAGTGGGGGTTAAAGCAGCACTAGATTTTATCAGACAGCAGCAAGTCAAATGGTTTGGCCATTTAAGTAGGTTACCAGTCAACAGCATACCACAACAAGCAATGACGTACAGAGCAGATGGAATCAGAGGAAGAGGCCGACCACGTAAATGTTGGACGGAGGGAATAGCAGAGTCCATGGGAATATCGATATATGAAGCCCATAATCGGGCACTCTCACGAAGTTTATACTTCACCTCGACACCGCAAGGTACAAGAGAAACATGATGAGATGAGATGAGATGAGATGAACATGATCATATCATAGTCATGTGATAAGTACTGACCAATGAATAAAAGAGCACGTGCTTATCGTCCCATGATGCATAGGTTCTGTTTCTGACCATTGAGAAAATGGCCGGGTTGATCCAAAATCCGTCCACAGAAGCTCAAAGAGTGGTGATTCAGTTTCTTTCATTTGAAGGATGTCGACCAGTGGACATTAATCGAAGAATGCAGGCAGCGTACGGTAACAAATGTGTGTCGAAGACAACAGTGACAGACTGGGCACGAATGTTTGGAAAGGATGTCAGTTCACGACAGATCTTCGACGGCCGGGTCAAGCGCATATTGTTGCAACAGAAAAAAAAAACATCGCCAAAATTGATGCAGCAGTACAAATGAACCGTTGTCGAAGCATACGTTAGCTAGCAAAGGACTTTGATGTGTCAATTAGGACAATTCAATAGGTCGTTCGTAAGAAACTGCAGCATCGGAAGGTGTGTTCACAGAGGGCACGACGGATGTTTTCCGACCACCAAAAAGAGGAACGCATGGGATGGTGTTTGAACCACTTACTGTGTTACAGAATGGAGGGTGATGCATTTCTCTTCCGCATAGTGGCAGGCGATGAATCATGATGTCACCACTTTGAGCCGAGCAGCAAAAGAGAGAGCATGCAATGGAAGCATGCTGGATCACAAAAAGCCAAAAGATTCAAAGTTAGAGAACAGACTTGTTCCGAGACTGGTGATTGTGTGAGATGGTCAACCACAAACGCCCACTTGTATCGGCATGACACATGCATGATACTGAGATTTTATTTGTTGTTTCTCTGCCTGATCTCAACCCGTTAATGTTGTATGTGTGTTTACTGCTTATTTGTTCGTTTGTTTATATTATCTTTGCATGATTGTATTGAATTTTGCACAGAAAATGAGTTAACGATAGCCAACACGCTTTTTAAACAACATCCAAGAAGACTCTTCACATGGAAGTCTCCAGACAGTATTACCAAAAATCAGATAGATTATATTTTAATACAAAGAAGATGGAGATCAAGCATAACATCTGCAAAAACCCTACGTAGTGCAGACTGTGATACAGATCATCAGTTATTAGAAGCAAATCTGAAATTAAAACTCAAAAAGCTTACCCGAGGTCCAAGGCCACTTCGTTTTGATCTCACAAACATACCAGACGCATACAACATAGAAGTTAGGAATCGCTTTGGGGTCTTGATGTCTGTACAAGAGGAAATGACACCTGATGAACTGGCAGTACAAGCTAGAGATATCTTGATAACTGCAGCCAAAGATTTAATTCCGACCAAGAAAAAGCAACTTAAACCATGGATTACATCAGACACGTTAGAATTAATAAAACAACAAAGGGAACTGAAACAGAAAGGAGGTGAATCCGATAATACCAGGATGAAGTATAAATCTTTAACTCGAGAAATAAGAAAGAACACAAGAAAGGACAAAAGTCAATACATACAAGATTGTTGTACCAGAATAGAGCAATATCATAAGACTGGAAGAGATTATGAAATGTTCAAAGAAATGAAGTTATTGACAAGAAGTGTTCAACCTCAATTGAATGTTATCTGTGACACGATGGGAAATACCTTAACAGAATCTAGACAAATTCTAGAAAGATGGCAGGAGTACTGCAGTGGAATGTATGATATGAGTAACAGTGAGGATATGAATGAGATACATGAGCCAACGACAGCAGAGACGGAACCTGAACCCTCATTAGATTAAATTGCTTGGGCTATAAAGCACCTGAAGAATGGTAAATCTCCTGGATGTGATGAGATACCAGCTGAACTAATTAAAGCGGGAGGAGAAGAAAGCCTACACATATATAATGCATTATGTACAAAGATTTGGAAATATGGTATATGGCCAAAAGATTGGAAGAGAACTATCTTCATTCCAATACCAAAAAAGGGCAACCTGAAATTATGCACCAACTATAGAACTGTTGCCCTGATCAGTCATGCAAGTAAAATTCTACTAAAAGTAATAATGGCAAGACTTCGTAAGAAAATGGAAGAAGAGATTAACGTAGTTCAAGCTGGATTTAGACAAGGAAGAGGAACATTCAACATGCGTTTAATAATAGAGAAGTGCAGAGAATTTAATGTAAACCTATACTCATGTTTTGTGGATTATTCAAAGGCATTTGACTGTGTACAGCATCAGAAACTTTGGGAAATCATGAGGACTATGGGCTTTCCATCACATGCAGTACACCTCATAAAAATGCTCTATCTAGACCAACAAGCAGCAGTTAGAATAGATGGCGAGGCATCAGATTGGTTTGACATCAAGCAAGGAGTCCGTCAGGGCTGCGTGCTGTCACCCTATTTGTTTAACCTGTACGCCGAAAATATAATGAGAAATGTAAGAGATGATATAAACAGGGAGCTATATGATGCCCTAAATATAGGCGGTCATGACATACCGGAGATTCGATATGCTGATGATACAGTGTTACTATCCACAACACAGAATGGCATGGAAAACCTAATAGCCTCAACCCAATTGAATAGTGAAAATCACAACTTATATCTTAACATAGCAAAAACAAAGATAATGCATACAGATAAAACTACCATGGAGAAAGAAATATACATTAATGGGGAAAAATTAGAGGTGGTGGAAAATTTTGAATATCTTGGGTCATTGATTACCAACAACGGGGACACAATGAAAGAAATTAAACGGCGACTATCAATTGCTCTTCAAAGACTAAAACAGCTGAATAAATTATGGAGTGGGACAGACAGAACTACAAAAATTAGATTTTTAAGAGCATGCATCTTTCCCATTGCAACATACGCCTGTGAGACATGGACACTTACTAAACAAGCTGAACAGCGCATAAACGCCTTTGAATATAAATGTTATAGACGAGTTCTAAAATATCTTGGGTAAAGAAAAGAACAAATGCATCCATACTTCAAGAGTTGAATATTGAAGAAGGTTGGCTATTAAAGACGATAAAACAAAGAAAATTGAAATATTTTGGTCACTTGAAACGTCACGAAAGTTTGGAGAGAACAATAATGGAAGGGTATATGCCCGGGAAGAGAGGAAGAGGAAGGCCAAAGAGAAGATGGGTGCAGGATGTGGCGGATGATCTCCAGATGGGTGTATCAGACGCGGGACATCTTGCTTATGATCGAGAGGTTTTCCGGAAGGTTGTTATGGGAGCGAGGTTCTGCAAAGGACATGCTACTGAATGAATGAATGATTGTATTAAATAAACTAAAGGACCCTTTTTGCACACCTGAAGGTGTATTAGACGTTGGTCCCATATGTGTATAGACCAATCGGCACTCGGCGTGTGATCTGGATAATGTCACACAATCCGCCCTTATTTCCCATAGCATTTCCATGAATCCATTTCAGGCTGCGTTGACCTAATAGACCAGGTCAATTTATAAACTTCCTTTCGGTGAGGATTCGAACACGTGACCACCGGACGGAAAAGCAAGCGTGTTGGCCACAACGCTGCCGTGTAGCCCCGTATTCACGTTTTACACTTAGCGAGGCGAAGTGTGTTGGTAGTGTAATACTTGAATACGTGGCTACCAACACACAATTTATACAAATAACATAAACTAACAACACAATTAGAAACCGTGTCATATTAAGTTAGTTTTTCAGCTTACGTAATATATTCAAACCTCTTTGCTTTCAGATTGATGTAACAAACAATAGTTTTCATGTGCGTGTCTTTTCTTTTTTTTTAAAGAATTTACACTGCTGGAAGGCCCCGGTTAACGTCGGGGTTACGTTCTTGGAAAACTCGATTTTAAGTGAAACGATGTATGGCGAAACACTCTTTCCCATAGAATTAATTGAAATACTGTGTATTATGTAATGTTTATTTTGAAGGTTGTTGATATTTATTGGCTAAATAGAGGTGGATTGGAGGGCGAATGGTAGAGTTATTGGGAAGTAGAGGCATTAAATTCTGCCTCTTCATCTGAGGATGAAACTGTAACCTCTTCCTGCTTCTTTACATGGCTCTTCTCTGCTTGAACAAAGAATGTGTCCAATGTCTCCTGCACATTTAACGACCCTCCTCAATCATGGCCTTTAACTCTGCAGGGAAACGCTAAGCAGCTGTGGTATCAGCACTCGCAGCTGCACCTGGTGTCTGAATGTTGCGAAGGTGTAATGCTTCTTAAAGCGCTCAAACCAACCACGACTCGCTCCAAAACTATCATCAGCACTAATAGTACTGCTCTCACCCGCTTTCTTAGCTAGATCTTTATGAGAGACTGTGCTTTCATTTGGATAACCATCTTGCTCACAGGCATATTCCGCTGGTTCTAGTCTTCAATCCAGACGGCCATTAGTGCTTCCGTGTTCTCCATAAGAGTACTTCTGTACGAGTGATCTTGGAAGCATTTAAATGGGTTACGTTTTTAGCACCCTCTTTAATTTTGTCAGCACCTGCATGAATTGTCCTTACCGTGGTTGGAGGTAAACCATGGACTTTATCCATATCAACAGCTTCAAAACGACGTTATGGCGAAACGTAGCGATGTAAAGGGAAGTTAGACCCCTATGTAACAACGACGTTATAGCGAAACGACGTAAACTGAAGCGACGTATAGCGGAGCCTTCCAGTATTTATAATTCTGAAATAAATTCAAGGTCGTGTCCAAGCTATTTATTCATTATGCGCCATGCCGATAAGCATGGGAGGTCATGTTTCGCCATCTCTCTCGATCACCAGAGTCATGGATCAGCTCATTGGTCTTGACTCGACCATACCACGTGGCCGAGCCATCCGGGTTTCTCTGCCTTCACCTTGTTCTCTTCCCCTCGATCTTGCCAGCTGTCATCAAGTGCTCCAATTTATTTCTTCTCATAACATGACCAAAACATTTTTACTGTCTATTTCTAATTTCTCTAATCAGTGTACGATTTTCATTTGTTTCTTGTAGGACTTTGTCAGTGGGTTTTCTGTCTGTCCATTGTATTCTTTACATTTTCCTCAGAGACCACATTTCCACAGCCATCAGATGTTTTTTCAGCTTGTCTGCTCGTTGTCCACACTGCGTCTAAGATATAGCTAATAACAAGAAATTATACCTATTGTACCAGACGTGTAAATGTAGATGCATTTGTCAGCCATGATTAAGTCTTTTCTAAATAATATATTCTAATCTCTTCGCTTTCAGATAGATGTAAAAAACACAGGTTTTAATTTACACGTCTTGTTTCAAGAATTCTCAACATTTATCACGCTTCAGTTCAGACCCAAGCTATAGGAGTATAGGCAATAACAAGAAAATATACCTGTTGTCCCAGACGTGTAAATGTAGCTACAGATGTCAGCCATGGTTAAATCTTGTCTAACTGACGGTGATATAGCGACTGGTAGAGCTGCCTCCATGAGGGGATCAAATGACAGTACACCTGTGGGCGCAGGCAGAGAACCCAATCCCTGCACGTATATCTTTTGCTTTCCAAGATCATCAAGCACCTCAAACATTGCTCCAAGCAAGTCATCCCCTGCAATAGATAATATTACACAGAACACTCGAAAACAATGCAATACTGTTTGACACAGACCAATTCTCAGAACATAACATTAGAGAATTTAAATGTAATTTCAAAATATTCTTCTTATAGTCCATGTCGTGTAACGTTAGTGATTATCTCTGTCCTCAGCATTCTATCTTGGATTTATGATACTGATGTTGCTCCATACCATGATGCCAGACTGTCCAGCATCTTCTCTTTTGGTCTTTCCCTGTCTTTCCTTCCTTCCAGCTTTCTCCTTCTTATTACATGCCAAAAGAATGTCTTCTCTGAAGAGAGTAACCAGTCAGGGCTCTTTATGAGTTAACTTCTTTCAGGTCATCTTAATTGTTCTGTATAACCGCTCATTGTGTTCTCATCATTCTTTTTTACAAACCATACCTCCTCAGCTGTCACAAAATTCCTCACTTGTATTCTGTCTATGATTTGTTTCCTTGCAACAAGATTGGCTCAGTATAACTCCTAAAAACGTGTTTCCTTATCTCAATTAAGTTACTTGCATATTCTTTACATGAAGTCGCAGTCAACTCAATAATAATTGTGGCTGTGATTTCTTGGCAAGTGTATCTTCAATTGGTTGCCAGTGTTTTCTGAGCACGCATACTTTGAATGGAACCAACGCACGGATCCATCCATCCATCATGTGCCATGCCGATAAGCGTGGGCGGTCATGTTCTGCCATCTCACTCGATCACCAGAGTCGTGGATCAGCTCTGTATTCCTGACTCGATCATGCTACGTGGCTAAGCCTTCCAGGTATTTACTTCTCGGTCTTCCCCTTGGTCTCTTCCCTTCGATCTTGCCAGTCGTCACCAAGTTCTCCAATCCATTTCTTCTCATAACGCACGGATGTCTGCATCTAAATCGTCCGCAGTTGTGTTTCGAACACGGTTTGCGAGATTGCGAACTGCATTCGTAACTCACTCGCCACAGAACTAGCTCTCGGTTAACAAAAAAATGAATAACAGAGAATAATCTTTGCTTGGGCTATTCTACATTAAACTTCATTAATATCACATCCATCAGCTGTTATTAAATATATACATTCTTAAACACATTTTGGCTCTGTTTAGGCTTTCTGTTACAAGTATATCTATCATTTCTTGTAACTGTGCTTCATTTTCAGCGACAAATACCATGTCATCAGCATACCGCAGGTGTTTATATTATGTCCACC
>JACEFZ010018687.1:0-26861 GCA_014155875.1 Cepaea nemoralis | reverse complement strand
AACTTTTAAAGGTCATCCCAAGGGGAAAGGGCGGGGACAGTCCAGGGCCGTTGCCGCCACCCGGGGTGGTTTCCATTTTTTCGACCCCGACACACAGCGCCCTGATTCGGGGCTCACGAGGGAATCGTCCTGCTCATAGCTGCTTTAATTCCTATTCAATATTTTGGCATTTGTTTGCTATGGCCTTTAAAAAAAAACCAGACCGTTCTGCATACAGATCCCTCTTGAGTTTCGATTGGACATGTGTTTGTGTGTGCCCGGGACAATATAGCCGGAGCACGCTCTATAGATCCGGGCACGACGGACAATTGAAAGACTAGCGAGTCGGAGCTGTTCGGGACACGAGCATTCGGAAAACTAGGTAGTCAGAGCAGTTCCTAACATGAAAGACATTTCCCGGTGTTTTATGCTTTTGTGCTGATTTTTTGCAACCGTGGGCCCAGCAATCAGACTTCAGCAGCCCCCGGGGAAAGGGTTTAAACCCCGGTCAACAATGCCCGCAGAATGGATGTCGGCCTAACGCGCAAAAAGCAGCTCTGCTGAAAACAGACAAAAGCAATCACCCCGAAACAACTCCGGATGACCAAGAAGAAGAAGACATCAGCAACATTTTTACGGTTTTTGCCTTCCTGGGGTTTCGGGATGTTTTTTTTCTGCTGTGGTGTCCCCCCCCTCAGCTGGTCAAAGACCCCCAAATTAACCCTCAAGGGAAGGCAGGGGCGGACCAGGGCATTCCCTGCACCCAAAGGGCTTCCTTAATGCAGAGCACAAAAGCACTCTGAAACTGGGCTCACCCGAGGAGTCCCACTCCTGCTCGTGGCTGCCCCATTTCCCATTATTGGGCATTTCGTTTTGCCACTGGTCGCTCCCCACACAAACCAGAGACAGGCAGTCTGCGGGCGACATCCACTCATCAAGCTTCGCTTCGGGCTATCACATGATGGAATCGCTAGCCAGGTGTTTTTGAGAAGTTTGTTTTCCATCTTTGACTACGCTCACTCTGCAAAGACTTTCATCGTAACCACTTCATGTGACTAAGCCGGTCCTGCCATTTGCCACCTTACGTACCGCTCATGAGGTAGGGCTACATGTGGCTGCTGTTTAAGTGAAATACGAGCCAGGCCCTCTCATCCGGGGATCCTCATTTCCCCAGCTGAGAACCTTTGAAATAGTATCTGAACTGCTCCCCCCCCCCCCACCCCACCCCTTCGATGTGTCTCCATGCGTTTCCCCAGAGATCCCAAGAGCATTGTGGACAGATGCACAACTACATGTCAGACAAACCTTGGGTTAGAGACCAGACCAAGAGAGACGCAACCTGCTGCTCTGCAGGTAGATTGAGGATAGGCAGTCAATGTCTTAAGTTAGATGCCGATGCCGCTAAATTTTGGTCCGGACACATACTCCAGGGCTCTCAGCTGTGGGATATGTCTGAACGCCTTTAAGCCATAAACACTCGGATGTGAGAGCCGGGCCGATACCCACCTACAGATAAATTGGAGGTGAGATGCTGAGCATGCTAATGCTTAGTTCAAATACTTGTTCGAAGGCTCTCAGCTGGGGGATATGAGGGATCCCCGGATGAGAGGGCCTGGCCGTTCTCGCTCACTGAACACGCACGGAGGTAAGGTGCTGAGCCAGCAGCACATGTAGCCTAACCTCGTGAGCGAGTACTAAAGGTAGAAAGTGCCCCAGTCATGTGAAATGGTTACGAAAAATGTCTATATATACTCATATTCATAGGGAGTGTAGTCAAGGTGGAAAATGACTCAATAACACGAAATGGAAAGCCTGGCTAGCAAATCCATTGCGTGGTCCAAAGTCCGAAGTGAAAACTTACCTAGTGTATGTCGTCCGTAGACTGACCGTTCCTGGTTTGTATTTGAGCGACTAGTGGCAAGCGAAATACCCAATAGATGGAAGTGAGGAATTATAGCAGCCATGAGCAGGACGTGCCAATTCCTCGGGTGATTCCAGTCTCAAGCAATATGTGCCGGCTCTGCAATTATGGAAGCCTCCTTGGATAGTGAGGAAATGCCCATGGTCTGCCTTCCCTTGAGGGCTGACCGTGATGTCGTTGACGTTTTATCTTGACCAGCTGAGATGTGGATGACATCACAACAATAAGTCTAACGTGCCTCGAAACCCGAGGAAGGCTAACCCCATTTAAAATGCCCGCCGAAGCCGGAAGTGTCGTCCTACCGGTGGCAAAATTAAAATTGGCGCTACGCATTTACATCCGAGAGAAATATCTCGTCCGAATATCTCTCCTGCTAGGAACAGCTCTGACTACCTAGTTTCCGAATGCCGCTCTTGTTCGGAACAGCTCTGACTAGGTAGTTTTCCGAATGTCCGTCGTGCCTGGAACAGCTCTGACGGGCACAATGACAAGCACATGTCCGAGTCGAAAACTTGCTGAGTGGATACTGTCTGCAAACCTGTCTGGTTTATGCGGGAACGGCCAGGGGCGAACGAAATGCCCAATATATTGAAGTAAGGAATTAAAGCAGCCATGAGCAGAGCGTGGCAACTCCTCGGGTGAGCCCAGTCTCAGAGCAATATGTGCTGGCTCTGCAATTATGGAAGCCTCCTTGAATGGTGAGGGAATGCCCATGGTCTGCCCTGCCTTCCCTTGAGGGCTGACCATGATGTCTTTGACCGTTCTATTATCTTGACCAGCTGAGATGTGGGCGACATCACAACAATAAGTCTAACCTTATTAAAAATGCCCTAGTTAAAAAAAAAATAAAAAGCACGCCAAAGTCGGATGTGTATGCCTACGGGTTTCGGCCCAAGGGCGCATAACTTATACACATCACAATCACATCTGGAAAAAAACAACACTCCGGATGAATGCAAAGAAGAAGAGGAAGTATCTGAACTAAGCATGTAACGTGCTTAGCATTTCGCCTCCATTTTTCATTAGGTGGGTATCGGCCCGGCTCTCACATCCGAGTGTTTATGGCTAGAGGTATTCAGCCATATCCCTCTGCTGAGAGCCTTCTGTGTGAGGTGCACCAAAATGGGATCTTCCCAGCCAACGCAAGTTAGCGAGGCAGGCGTTTCGAGAATGTAAACGCATCGTGCACCCAGGGTCGTGGTTTGGGCGGGCAAAGGAGCAAAATGTGTACGACCGTTCGACAAAGTCTCGATAAGCGCCCACTCTCTCTCTCTCTCTCTCGATGAGTAGTGGGCCTGCAGTCAGTAAGCTGGTATAGCTTTTTTCTTCGGTCAGTCCTGCCGGCGTAGCTTGAAAGCTCGTCGGTAGTCGTCCAGTGGTTTTACATGTATCACCTTGTACCGGGAGGGCACGCTTTAGCGATGCTACTCTTGGCTTGCGTGTGCATGAACGTCTGTCCTGTCAGTGGCCAGATGCATTGCGAGCTGATGAGCATCAACCGTAAATCAGGAGATTTGTTCGTAACTTAGACGAGCAATATCTTCTGTGGGCAGTTTCTCGCTAGCCGCATGTGTATGTGGTCTGGTCTGGCGGTCAGTCTGTCTCGGCGGTGGATATCTAGTTGATCCTATCAGTAATCATACGCTCATTCGCTTGTCTCTACATTTGAATAACGAAGACACAAACAATAGATTGCACGATTTATTGCCTGGCATAATTTCACTGCATCTCGTCAGGTACATACTGCATAAATCACACAACTTACGTGAATTAACTAGATAAATCCTTCAAACTGAAATATACACATGTTCGCACAGTAATGTCGATTGTCTACCACGGTAATTTTAAACTGACTAACATGTCTTTCTGCTTGCACAAGGACGGCTTACGAAGGTTGATTATTATATTATTATAGCTTCAGCAAACTTTAACAATCGATTACTTTGTGTGTTGAACAACACACGGAAGGCACTGTTCTCTTTCAACCACGTGACCGCTCTCGAGCACATGTCTCCGCTACCGATGAAGCAGGACTGTTCCGGTGTGTCGGCCTGCCTAGGCTACCATCTTCTGTCTGTAGTATCTTGTCCAACCAATTCGGAATGTGTTCCGAAACCCTGCAATGTAACTGTCGCTCAGTGCTACCTATGTAAATGGCCTCGCATCTGCATGTAAATTGGTCAATACAATTTGATTTGGCGTACAAAGCTACAGGTTCTTTTACTGTTGGGATCGGTGTGTTTATGTACCTGATGACTAGAGTTGCAGCTCAGAATGTTCGCCCGACTGCTGTGGTGAGCCTGTCCCGCAGACGTTGCATTACGTCATCTCCTCCTCTTAAAACTGAAATTAAAGGAATTGACGGAAGGGCCGTTTGCACGAGGCTCTAGGCTACCAGTTGTTTTTGAGAAGCCAATATATACAGGGATAACTGGGGCCTGTGGCAGCCTAACGTCCACTGCATCTTCGTCCGTCTCCAGTCGTCTTGCCATGCTCGCCACTGGAACCAGATGGACCGGACGGGAGAGTGAGTGCGAAGGAGTTGCGCAACCACTTCCTCACTATAATCAAATCTAAAGCGCAAGTCATTCGTTCTTCATCAAAATATGCAATGAATGAATAGTCCTCGTCATTCATAACGGACGAACATCGATATGTTCGGACACTGCTTGTTAGGGCTGGTCTAGTTCGCAAGTTTAGTCCCGCGTCTAGCGTTCGTTGTCTCGGATGGCTGTGTGATGTGCACCAAACTGGGATCTTCCCAGCCAACGCAAGTTAGCGAGGCAGGCGTTTCGAGAATGTAACCGCATCGTGCAGCTAGGGTCGTGGTTGAGCGGGCAAAAGAGCAAATTTGTACGACCGTTCGACAAAGTCACGATAAACGCCCACTCTCTCGAAGAGTAGTGGGCCTGCAATCAGTAAGCTGGTATAGCTTTTCGGTCAGTCATGCCGGCGTAGCTTGAAAGCTCGTCGGTAGGCGTCCAGTGGTTTTGCATGTATCACTATGTACCGGGAGGGCGCGCTTTAGCGATGCTACTCTTGGCCTGCGTGTGCGTGAATAGTCCGTCTGTCCGATAGATATCTGGTTGATCCTACCAGTAGTCATATGCTTTGTGAACTGATGAGGCTCAGCCGTAAATCAGGAGATTTGTTCGCAATTTAGACGAGCAATATCTTATGTGGGCAGAATCTCGTTGGCCGCATGTGTGTGTGGTCTGTTCTGGCGGTCAGTCTGTCTATCCGATTGATATCTGGTTGATCCTATCAGTATTCATACGCTTGTCACTACCCTTGTCTTAAAGCTGAAAATTAAAGGAATTGACGGAAGGGCCGTTTGCACGAGGCTCTAGGCTACCATTTGTTGTTGAGAGCCAATATATACAGGAATAAATGGCCTGTGGCAGCCTAACGTCCACTGCATCTATGTCCGTCTCCAGTCGTTGTCATGCTCGCCACTGGAACCAGATGGACGCAGACGAGAGAGTGAGGTCGACGGAGTTGCGCAACCACTTCCTCACTATAATACAAACTAAAGCGCAAGTCATTCGTTCTTCATCAAATCAAAAGATGCATGAATGAATGGTCCTCATCATTCGTGATGGACAAACATCCACAGGACATCGCTGTCAGGGCCATCATTTTACTGCTGTTGTTGATGGCAAGTTTACGTTCAGTAGTTTGCCATGGCTTTCTGAACGATCGGCTCCCATACCAATTCGTTAAAATACAGCGCAACGCGGTCTGCTGGCAATTCGTGCGCAGATGTGTTTCAAACGCGGGATTACGAACGGAATCGCGTCCGTAATACCTTAACCACGGTGACCGGTAGTGCAATTACTACCTCGTTCAGTAGTTTGCCATTGCTTTCTGGACGACCGGTTTCCATACCAATTTTTTAAAATACAGCGCAACACGGTCTGCTGCCATATCGCGCGCAGATGTGTTTAGAAAACGGGTAAGCGGGCTTACGAATCATGTCCGTAAAACCTTAGCCACGGAGCCGGTATTGCAATTACTACCTCGTTCAGTAGTTTGCCATTGCTTTCTGAACGACCGGCTCCCATACCAATTCGTTAAAATACGGCGAAACGCGATCTGCTGCCAAATCGCTTACCCGCGTTCTAAACACCGCTGCGCTATTTGACAGCATTCCATGTTGCGTTTCTTCGTTAACAACGGCTTGATATGCGGTGATCGATTCTCTTCCTCTTGTTTCACCGATCACGACTGAACAGACACATAACTACTCAAATAAAATTATCTCCCTTTTTAAATACGCCGAAAACTGAAGCGTGTTTGTTTCCGTCTGTGATTGTGTTGCTTCAGTTTGCGAGTGGCCGATGTTAGGTTACCTGATCAGTGTGTTTTCTAGCTGGATAATTCGGTTTAACACATTACACAGCGGTGATTTTTTTTTTATCCGCATGATATGCGCTGACCAATTCCTTTCCTCACCACGAGGCTAACGACTTTACCAATGGGCGGGATGTTTACGAGTGCAGTTTTTTTATCACATCTATACGGCTGCAAGAGCTCCGCCATTCCTGCCGGCCATGACACCTAGGCCCATAAATATGCCTGCCCATTTTGTTCGCATGTGTTGGGCACACAGGCCCGTCTTACATTTGGTCCTTCCAATCACCCATCTTTCGTTCATAAATAGTGTGTGATACATTTACAAAGGAAAAAGAAAACAAACATTGTCAAATGAATGTTGTAAACATAAACAATGCATATTACCATGTTATGAGACACATCCCCCACACACCAAACGACCTCCTCCCCTACACACACAGACACCCCACCGTCCCGCAACCCACACACACTCACCCCACCCGTCCCGCAACCCACACACACTCACCAACCCATCCACACACACACACCCCCCTCAACAACCCAGACAAACACCCCCCCCCCCCCACACACACCCCATCAACCTACCATCACACACACATCCCGCACCCATCCATACATGTCCCCCCCCCCACACAAACATCCCTCACCTATCCCCCAACCCACACTCACCCACCCACACATCGTCCACCTATACACTCCCAATCACCCATCCCTCAAAGACACATCTCCACTGACTCACACATCCCGCACCCACCCACATACACACATCCCTCACCCACTCAGACTTCCCCACCATACACACATCTCTCCACCCCATACATCCCCCCACCCCATACATCCCCCACACACTTCCCCCAACCCACACACCTCCGACCCTCCCGCCATGTGACGGCACCATTCCGTTACCTTGTTTGTGAAGAATGCCACAGTTACTCCCCCCTGTTGACGTTGCTTTGTACACTTTTTCCTGGGGGGGGGGGGGGGGGGGGGAACGCCTCTGTACACTCTTTTGCTATGTACACTTTTTCGATATTTTCTTGTTCACCAGGGGGAGACTCCTGTGTACACTTTTTACCAGTTGAGAACACTTCTCGTCTTCCCTCACGGACTGGGTTGCTCTGTACACTTTTATTAGAAGGCGCATTGCTTTATATACTTTTTCTAGGTGGGGGGAAATGCTTCAACTGCTATTATGGCTCTGTACACTTTTCCTAGGACTTTGACAAAATTTGCACTCATGGTACTTTGGAGACTACACTATTTTTTGGTTGAAATGTTCTTCTCGACGGGCTCTCCCCGTCTGACTTAAACGGTGCACGGTCGACTGGCGCGCGGGGCCCGCCGGCAAAGCAAAGTCCGCATTGTAGTAGTAGTAGTTGTAGGAGCAGCAGTTGTAGTAGGAGCAGCAGCAGCAGTAGTAGTAGTAGTAATAGTAGTTGTTGTTGTTGTTGTGGCGGTGATCGAAGCATTGTAGTAGTAGTAGTGCAAGTAGTAGTAAAAGTACAAGTAGTAGCAACAGCAGCAGCAAATTGGTACCAAGATATATCTTGAGAAATAAAGTTCTCGTTGGTTTAATTGTGTACAATGTTTGTTCCAAACCTACTGTTTGCTTGACACCGAATCATTTAATTGTGTACAATGTTTGTTCCAAACATACTTTTTGTTTCGCACTGAATCATTTAATTGTGTACAATGTTTGTTCCAAACCTACTGTTTGCTTGGCACTGAATCATTTAATTGTGTACTTCTTCTTCCACTTCTTCGTTCATCCGGAGTTTTTTTTTTTTGTGTGGATGTGATTGCGTTGTGCCTGTTTACAGCAGAGCTGCGTTCTTGCGCCGTCAGGCCGACTTCTGCGGGCATTTGTTGACCGGGTTAACCTTCCCGGGTAATTGTGTACAATATTTGTTCCAAGCCTACTGTTTGCTTGGCACTGAATCATTTAATTGTGTACAATGTTTGTTCCAAACATACTTTTTGTTTCGCACTGAATCATTTAATTGTGTACAATGTTTGTTCCTAACCTACTGTTTGCTTGGCACCGAATCATTTAATTGTGTACAATGTTTGTTCCAAACCTAATGTTTGCTTGGCACTGAATCATTTAATTGTGTACAATGTTTGTTCCAAACATACTGTTTGTTTCGCACTGAATCATTTAATTGTGTACAATGTTTGTTCCAAACCTACTGTTTGCTTGACACTGAATCATTTAATTGTGTACAATGTTTGTTCCAAACATACTTTTTGTTTCGCACTGAATCATTTAATTGTGTACAATGTTTGTTCCAAACCTACTGTTTGCTTGACACTGAATCATTTAATTGTGTACACTGTTTGTTCCAAACATACTTTTTGTTTCGCACTGAATCATTTAATTGTGTACAATGTTTGTTCCAAACCTACTGTTTGCTTGACACTGAATCATTTAATTGTGTACAATGTTTGTTCCAAACATACTTTTTGTTTCGCACTGAATCATTTAATTGTGTACAATGTTTGTTCCAAACCTACTGTTTGCTTGACACTGAATCATTTAATTGTGTACACTGTTTGTTCCAAACATACTTTTTGTTTCGCACTGAATCATTTAATTGTGTACAATGTTTGTTCTAAGCCTACATTTTGTTTGGCAGTGAATCATTTAAAAAGAACATAGGCTAAACAGAACAGTGGACATATAACAGGCAAATGATGCAATATAAATCTGTGATGTAGTCATTGTATCTTCCAAAACATCTACTTACACCAGTACGCATCTGTGGAAAGCGATGGCTGTCATATTCCATATTACGCTCGGTGTCAAGATAGTCGTGTCGTCCATGAAGGCCTTCAGCGGCGGAGAAGGGTTATTGTTCTCTTCGCTGAGTCTTCGGACCGTGTGCGTAGCCGGATGCCGCATCCAATATGACCTGCATCGCCATGACAAATAGTATCGGCGAAATCGTACATCCCATGGCAATACCCACTTGCAGGTCGATCCATCTCGTCGTGAACGTTTTGGTCGAGAACCGAAGAGAGAAGCCCGAGAAGTACTGCATCAGCATTTCCTTGACGTTCTCGGGCACGTGATAAGCCTTGAGTGCATGCCACAACAGCTGGTAGGGGCACTGACCCATAGGCGTTGGCGAGGTCCAACCATATCACGTGGAGTTCCTCCTTCCTCGTCTTCGCTGTCTGGATAGCATTCCAGATCATGGCACTGTGTTCGAGACATCCGGGGACTCCGGGTAACCCCCCTTTTGAACCGCTGTCTCGATGTACTTGTTCCCCATCAAGTACTTCGTGAGCCGACTAGCCATGATCGAAAAGAATATTTTCCCCTCAACGTTCAGAAGAGAGATCGGCCTGAACTGGCCAATACCAGTTCGAGTTTTGCTCTTTGGGAATGTAGATTCCGTTGGCGGTCTTCCACTCCGTGCTCACATGCCTCTTGCTTCCACGCTGACATCAATATCCAGTGTAACCTTGACAAGACTTTCGGACATCTCTTATAGACTGTGTAAGGCACACCGTTGGGACCCGGTGCTGACTTACCTCTTGCTTTTTTCACCACCGCAACCACCTCGCTCCACATCGGCGGCCTGGCATTGAACTTCACCGTTGGTTCTGCCGGGCTTTTAAGCCCCTCAATCTCTCCGAGTGGGACGTTCCGTTGGGCATCGGAGTACGTCGTCACGAGGTGGTTCTCCAGCTCTTCTCTGCTGACATCGAGTACGCCGGACCGCGGCTGCTCGAACAAGTCCCGTGCAAACTTGTATGGTTCCCGGAAGAACCTCTCCCGTTCCTTCCGGGTTTTCCGCCGGTTCCTGCAGAACCTTTCGGCTCGAGATAGGGCATTGTGCTTGGCTTTCAGGTGTTGCCAAACCTGGCGCAAGCCCTCTTTCTGATATTCTTCGGCATTTTTCCATCCGTTTTCGAGCCGCAGTTCTTCTCTTGCCTCACTACCTCCATCAGTCTCTGCCGCCTGGTCTTCTGCGGCAGAGCTGCTACCTTCCCCTCGCCGCTAACCAAACTGAATCAGCGAGTGGCGGTAGATTATCTCTCCGAACTTTGTCAACTTCTCTTCAAGGGATTTGTGCTTGAGTTCTTCATCTAAAGCACGAGATAACGTAATCGTCTAATATGCCCACTCTTCCTTCCTGATGGCACTAGGGAACTTGATCTTCACCCTGGTTTCGGAAGGTTCCTCGGGAGTGTCACAGGTGACAGCGGCTTGAGTATTGTCAGCAGAAGAAAACTGGACTTCTTCACTGTGGGGTTCAACCCGTCTGACATCCTCTTGCGTCTCATCGTCCCTTTCAGGACTGCGCTGCCGTGTCCTCCTGTGGCACTCTCTCACATTTCTTCTTCCCAGCATGAACTCTCATTCCCCGGAAGGTCGGAAAGCTTCTAGCACAAACGCATGCATAGCCCAACGTCCGTTGGTCTGTACTCATGGTCCGTGGGACGGTCGTAGTCGTTACCGTGTGGTCGCCAATTAATCCATCTTGCGCCCTCGCTCTCGCAGGATTCTGAGGGTATTTATCTTTAGTTTGTATCTCCATATTTGTTCGTGATAAGGGTTTATACAGCGATAAGGGTAATCAGCCCGCACCACTGTCGACCCCACCGGTGGAGCGCACCGGTAGAGCCAGTCTACTGAACGCAAACTTGCCATCAACAACAGTAGTAAAATGATGGTGCTGACAGCGATGTCCTGTAAATAGGATATGTAAACAAAACAAAAAACAGCGATTGCTGAAGTATTCATAACTATTTGGCGTCTAGCACCATATTCCCAATGCGTATTAGTGCCTGTATGAATTGGCGTAGCTATTTTCTTCCCCCGTCTTCTCCGCTGTCCGCAATTGACAACCTTCATCTGATGTCTATAAATAAAGCTTTGCGTTTCAGGCTTTCAAGATGTCGGAAAGGTGTCAAAAGGTGTGGTCAGTGGTTAACAAAGACTCGAACACGTGATCACGCCAGCGCTATCAAAACGGGCCGAATATTTCCGCTGGCAAACACACCAGGTGATATTTTTATGACATGAGTTGTTCAGTTCTCTTCCACGTTGCTTTCCACCTTGATGTGCGTTGTCCAGTTCTCTTCTTCGTAGCGCGAGTTGTGCCTCGCCACGCATGACATTTATTTCCATCAATGCCGATCCGTTGAACAATATCTTCGTTAACAACGGCTTGATATGCGGTGATCGATTCTCTTCCTCTTGTTTCACCGATCACGACTGAACAGACACATAACTACTCAAATAAAATTATCTCCCTTTTTAAATACGCCGAAAACTGAAGCGTGTTTGTTTCCGTCTGTGATTGTGTTGCTTCAGTTTGCGAGTGGCCGATGTTAGGTTACATGATCAGTGTGTTTTCTAGCTGGATAATTCGGTTTAACACATTACACAGCGGTGATTTTTTTTTTTTATCCGCATGATATGCGCTGACCAATTCCTTTCCTCACCACGAGGCTAACGACTTTACCAATGGGCGGGATGTTTACGAGTGCAGTTTTTTTTATCACATCTATACGGCTGCAAGAGCTCCGCCATTCCTGCCGGCCATGACACCTAGGCCCATAAATATGCCCGCCCCTTTTGTTCGCGTGTGTTGGGCACGCAGGCCCGTCTTACACTTGGCCCTTCCAACCACCCATCTTTCGTTCATAAATAGTGTATGATACATTCACAAAGGAAAAATAAAACATTGTTAAATGAATGTTGTAAACATAAACAATGCATATTACCATGTTATGAGAACACACACACACACACACACACACACACACACACACACACACCCCACCCGTCCCTCAACCCACACACACTCACCAACCCATCCACACACACACCCCCTCAACCACCCAGCTAAACACACCCCCACCCACACATCCCCCACCAACCTACCACCACAAACACACACACATCCCACACCCATCCACACACACTTCCCTCACCCACACACATCCATCACCCATCCTCCAACCCACACTCACCCACCTACACATCTTCCACTCACCCACCCAGACACTCCCAATCACCTCATCCCTCAACCACACATCTCCACCAACCCACACATCCCGCACCCACCCACACACACCCCTCACCAACTCAGACACCCCCCATCATACACACATCTTCCCCACCCCACAATCCCCCACACACTTCTCCCACCCACACACCTCCGACCCTCCCGCCATGGGAGGGAACCGTTCCGTTACCTTGTTCGTGAAGAATGCTACAGTTACTTCCCTCTGTTGACGTTGCTTTGTACACTTTTTCCTGGCGGGGGAACCGCCTCTGTACACTCTTTTGTGCTGTACACTTTTTCAATATTTTCATGTTTTCTATTTTCTTGGGGGGAGATTCTTCTTCTTCTTCTTATTCGTTCATCCGGAGTTTTTTTTTCGGATGTGATTGCGTTGTGCCTGTTTACAGCAGAGCTGCGTTCTTGCGCCGTTAGGCCGACACATCCGACTTCTGCGGGCATTTGTTGACCGGGTTAACCTTCCCGGGGGTTTCTTAGGACGTTTGACTCTCACTGTTGTGGTGTTATCCCCCATCCCAGCTGGCCCATATAGAACAGCCAAAGCATCCTGGTCAGCCCTCAAGGGAAGGCAGGGGCAGACCATGGGCATTCCCCGCCATCCAAGGAGGCTTCCATACTTGCAGAGCCGACACACTAGCGCTCTGGTACTGGGCTCACCCAAGGAATCGTCACGTCCTGCACATGGCTGCTTAGCCTCACTTCCGTATATTGGGCCTTCCGTTCACCATAGGCTGTTCTTCCGGAAACCAGAAGAATGCAGTCTGCAGATGACATCCACACAGTGAGCTTTCGATTCGGACTTTCCACGTAATGGATTTGCTATCCAAGCAATATTCCATTTTCGTGCCACTAGGACACTTTTTCCACCTTTTATGAAGCCCACACAGTGAGCTTTCGATTCGGACTTTCCACGTAATGGATTTGCTATCCAAGCAATATTCCATTTCATGCCTCTGGGAGGCTTTTGTAACCGACATACCTGTGGTATGAAGTGTGGCAGTCTAAATACTTCTTCATGTACCTTTAAATGTCAACCTGAATATAGTTAAAGTAAGCTGCAGTCAACTTGAGCTTGTTGATATCTCCATAGAGCTTGTCCTCGAATGAAGCAGGTGTGGGCCAAAATATCTTTCTCTGTTCTGCATATATTGGGCACTCCTTGCAGCAAATGTTTAGCTGTCATTTTACCAGTTCCACAATTACATTCATCTGTATCTCCTATCTTTAGTTTATTGAACAAGTGGTATTTCAGCCTGTTATGTCCTGTGCGGAGTCTGAAGATTGCTACTTGTTCTCTTCGGTCGAGTTTGTAATATGCATCATCCTTCTGATGGCCTGGATGCTCTGATTCCCATTTGGTTCTATAAGTGCTTTTTATCAACCTCTTTGCCTCATTATAGGTTATGTCTATGTCAGGCTGTGGTAGTCGTCCGCCCTCTTTTGCCAGTCTGTCAGCCTCTTCATTTCCAGGTATACTGCAATGTGATGGGATCCACTGTATTATAACTTTTTTTGGATTTCTGGCATAGACCATGGAGTGCTGCTCTTAGGTCAGCTAGTTCTGTGCTGTTTTTGCTCTTCAGTATTGAGACAGCTGACTTTGCATCTGTGAAGATAGCTATTTGCTTCTCTTTATTTTCCTCCATCAGAGCATTTCTGCTGCAGTTTTCAGAGCCTCTACCTCCGCTTTGAAGTTACTTGAAAATTTTCCAGTTGCCACTTGAATGTGTTTTTTTCACTCCATTTTTTAAATTTAGGAGAATTCCTCCTCCTCCATTCTCTACTGAATTTTTGGCTGATCCATCTGTATATGCATGGGTCCAATTGCTGCTTGGGTAATGTTCTTTTATGTAGTTTAGGGTTATTTCTCTTCTTTCGGTTTCATGCTGAGTGTTCTTTTTCTCAATACCAGGAATGTTTTCTATCATCTCAGGCAGTTGCTGCTGTCTCCAAGCTGGGAACTTGTGTGCATTGTAATGGGTTTGACTGTTGATATGTTAAGTATAGGATCTGCCCTAATCTTTCGTTTTGCAGTTTCTACAAAGTTGCTACGCTTCAGTCTTCCCTTTCCAAAACCACTAAACCTTTTATACATAGGGTGGTCTGTCAATCTTCTAAATTTTTCTGCTTGTTGCTGGGCTCTGCTATCTCTTCTATCCTGCATTGGTTGTAAACAAGTGATCTTTTCTAGTTCATTAATAGGCGTTGTCTTCAGGCTTCCAGTTATGATTCGCATTCCTTGATTTTGGACTCTACTTATTTTGTTAAAGTTTGACTTCGCTGCTGTTGCCCAAGCTGCAATGCCATATTCCAGTACTGGCCTCACCCGTCCAGTATATAACTTCTTGAGAACTTTCTCATCTGCTCCCCACGTTGTACCAGCAAGCTTTTTCATGATTGCCATTCTTTGCCTTGCTCTTGTTCGATTTTTCTCAACCTGTGTCTTCCATGTCAGGCGACGATCAAAGGTGACTCCTAGATAGTTTGGATTTTCTTCATGGCGCAATATTTTTCCATTCAATACCAGCTTAGGTTGCTGAGTTTTATTTGAGAGGGAGAACACTGTGCATGTTGTTTTCTCCTCACTTATCTTCACTAGCCATGATTTTGACCAGTCCTCTAGTGCTAATAGGGCTTGCTGTATTCTGCTGTTAGCTGTACTAATATATTCTTCAGATGTCCATATGGCTAGGTCATCTGCAAAGGATGATGTGTGTACTCTGGCTGGAAAATTTTCCGTGATGTCATTTATATATGCTAGGAATAATGTTGGTGAAAGAACTCCTCCTTGGGGGACACCTTGCTCCAACAGCATCATTTTGCTGGTTTGTCCTTGTACTTTTGTCCTGGCAGTTCTGTTCTCAAGGTAGTGGCTGATCCATTTGTACATTTTCCCACAAACATGCATTTTTTGCAGTTTTACTTTCAGTCCTTCCTTCCATACTTTATCAAATGCTTTTTCTAAATCTATCCAGACCGCTAGTGTGTGCTTTTTCTCTTGGAAGGCATCCTCTATTTCCTGAGCTATATAGGTTATTTGATCTTCAGTGGATCTGTACTTTCTGAATCCTGCTTGGTGTGGTGTTAAGAGTTGGTTTTCTTCCAGATGCCATGTTAGCCTGCCATTGATAATGCGTTCCATTAATTTTCCTACACAGCTAAGTAGACTGATAGGTCGATAGCCATTTGGTTCTTCCAGGTCTTTTCCTTTCTTTGGGACTGGTATTAGTATAGCTTCCTTCCATGCCTGTGGGACTATTCCCCTCTTCCAGCTGTAATTTAGGACTGCTAGTAGTTTCTTTTTTGCCTTAGTGCCTAGTCCTATTAGCATTTCATTTGTGATTCCATCCTTTCCTGGTGATTTCTTCTTTTTTTAGGGTATTCATTGCCTATTCCATTTCTTCCATTGTTAGATTTGCCATCATATATTCTGCTGCTGTCTCTGTATATCTATGATGTATCTGTTTATCTTTGATTGCTTTCTTCTGTTCGGCTGTAATATCAATGTGGTTTGCACTGGCATAGTGTTCCATTAGTGCATTTGCAGCCTTTTTTCCTGTAAGCAAGGCATTTCCTTGTTTAATTGTTATTTGTTTGTTTCTAGGTCCTTCATTGTTCATGGCTTTCACTAGTTTCCATAGTTTGTTTCCATCCCTGTCAAAATTCAGGTTTTCTGTTTTTTTCCCTCCAATAATCTCTTGTTGTTTGATTTACTGTTCTCTTATATTTTGCTGAGATGGCTTTGAGAGAGATGTTCGCTTCAGTTGTTTGTTCTCTCTCTGCGGTCTTCCTAGCATCTTCAACTTTGTCCTCCAAAATTTGTAGTTCTTCAGTCCAGTATGGTTTGTAATTTTTCCTCGCTCCTCTTGGAATAGACTCAGTGGCCGCCTGTATTATTGCTCTGTTTAGACTTTCCACCATTTGCTTCATGTTGCCATATCGTGTATTTATGTTTTCACAATATTTGTCTGTTAGTATGGCAAATCTGTCCCAATCTGCTCGTTTGTAATTCCAACGGGGCAAAGGCTTTTGCTCCTGTGGAACATACTCCATATTCATTACAAGCTTGATTGGTCTGTGGTCACTACCTGCTAATTGGTCAAGCACATGGCGATCGATTTTGTGGAGGATGTCTCCTGTGCAGAAAGCTAAGTCTGGAGTAGAAGTGGTAATCCATCTTCTGGAGTAGAAGCTCGGTGTGTCATCCGCTTTGTTGAGTAGATGGAGATTTGAGTCTATTTCCCAGTCCTCCACTTCATCTCCTCTTTTGTCAGTATCTGGGTATCCCCATCTTTCTGAACGGCTATTAAAGTCTCCGACAACAATGCAATTTGTGTCAGTTATTTCCATGTTTGAGAGTGTAAGATCCTTATCTGCCGGGCTATACAGATTGTAAATTCTTATTTTCACGTCCTTTATCATTATATCAACACCTATAATTTCCGTTTGGTTGTCAGAGATCACAGATACTTCGCTGCAAGGTATTGTATTTCGTGTAAGTATTACAACTCCTCCTTTGTGTCCTTCGCGGTCGAAACGTGTGGCCTGATATCCCTCGACTGAAAATGTGCGATTGGCGTTGAGGTGTGTCTCTTGAATGCATGCCACATCTATTCTATCTTTATGAAGCCGCTGTGTTAGGGAGGCTTTCTTGTTATAAACTCCTTCTGCATTCCATTGTAGTATGTTGAGTGTCCGGGGTCTTTGGTCAATAGCTCTTAACCTACTCCTCTGTGCCTTGACTCCACAGCACAGGGGAAGGTGACCACCAGTAGTCATGGGTGGACCCCCTCGAGGCAGGGGGCCCGGCACTATCACCGCCTGATGGGACTTCACGGGATTAGCACCATAACGATTAATTTTCATCTGTGGCATCATGAAATGATAAGTTACGTTGCACTTCTTTGTGAAGCCTGTGGCTCAGTACATCCGATTTCGACAAGCATTTGTTCGGGATGCTTTCCCTAGCCTTTGACTGTCCCCAGTCTACCTACAAGGCAGCAGGTTTGTACGTCGCTTCGTCTGGTCCCTCTCCCTTGACCTGTCCGACATGGGTGACCCTACCAGTAGCTGTGCTACCGTCGGCATAGCTCTTGGGGTCATTGGAACGCTCAAGCCCCTCTACCTCGTCAAGGTGGACGCACGGCAGAGGGGGGGGGGGGATTCCTGTGTATACTTCTTCACCAGTTGAGAACAATTCGCGTCTCCCTCACGGACTAGATTGCTATTATGGCTCTGTACACTTTTTCTAGGACTTTGACCAAATTTGCACTCATGGTACTTTGGAGACTACACTATTTTTTGGTTGAAATGTTCTTCTCGACGGGCTCTCCCCGGCTGACTTAAACGGTGCACGGTCGATTGGCGCGCGGGGCCCGCCGGCAAAGTCCGCTGGGCGCAGCCCCGCCGACTTTGCCGGCGCACAGACAGACAGACAGACAGACAGACAGACAGACAGACAGACAGACAGAACGAACGAACAGTCTGTCTGTCTGTCCGGAAACTGCAGATGTTTGAATTCTTCTTCTTCTTCTTCTTTGCGTTCATCCGGAGTGATTTTTTCAGATGTGATTGCGGTGTGTCTGGTTAGGCACCCTCGGGTCGAAACCCTCAGGCCAACACATCCGACTTTTAGCGTGCATTTTTGACCAGGTTAGCAATCCTGGAGACTCTCACTTTTGTGGTACCGTCCACATCTCAGCTGGTCAAGTTGGAACAGTCGAAGACTACACGGTCATCCCTCAAGTGAAGGCAGGGACAGTCCATAGCATTTTCCGCCATCCTGGGTGGCTTCCATAATTGCAGAGCCGGCACATAACGCTCTGGTGCTGGGTTTACCGAGGGAATCGTCACGTCCTGCTCATGGCTGTTTTAATTCCTCACTTCAATATATTGGGCATTTCGCTCGCCCTGGGCCGTTCCTGCACAAACCAGTCAGCTCTGCGGTTGGTTTCCACTAAGCGAGTTTTCGGACATGTGCTTGTCCCTGTACCCATCAGAGCTGTTCCAGGCACGGCGGACATTCGGAAAACTACCTAGTCAGAGCTGTTCCGAACAAGAGCGGCATTCGGAAACTAGGTAGTCAGAGCTGTTCCTAGCACGAGAGACATTCGGACGAGACATTTCACTCGGACGTAATTGAGTAGTGTCAATTTTAGTTTGCCACCCGTAGGACGACACTTCCGACTTCCGGCGGGCATTTTTTTAATGAGGTTAACCTTCCTCTGATTTCGAGGCACGTTTGACTGTTGTGATGTCGCCCACATCTCAGCTGGTCAAGATAGAACGACCAACGACATCGCGGTCGGCCCTCAAGGGAAGGCAGGGGCAGACAATGGGCAGTCCCTCGCTATCCAAGGAGGCTTCCATAATTGCAGAGCCGGCACATATTGCTCCGAGACTGGGCTCACCCTAGGAGTTGCCACGTCCTGCTCATGGCTGCTTTAGTTCCTCACTTCCATGTATTGGGCATCTCGCTTGCCACTGGTCGCTCAAGTGAGCTCCAGGGGCGGTCAGACTGCGGGCGACATCCACTCGGTAAGCTTTTGCTTTTGACTTTGGACCACGCAATAGGTTCGCTCGCCGTGCGTTCCATTTCGCGTTTTTGAGACGTTTCTCCACTTTTATCTACTTTCTATGAGTTAGATACAGACAGTTTTCGTAACCATTTCCTTCGACTGGGGCATTTTACTGACTTTTTGTACTCGCTCACGAGGTAGGCTACATGTGCTGCCGGCTCAGCACCTTACCTTCGTGCAGCAGTCAGTGAGAAACGGCCAGGCCATCTCATCCGGAATCCAACATATCCCTCAGCTGAGAGCCTTCAAACAAGTGTCAGAACTGGGCATGTAGCTTGCTCAGTATCTCGATTCCAATTTTTCGGTAGGTGGATATCGGCCCGACTCTCAGATCGGAGGGTCTGTGGCTTAGAGGCGTTCAGCCTAAACCCTCGACAGAGAGCCTTAGAGTATTGTCCGAAACAAGAACTGCCTTCATGCGCCTGATTTAAACTTTTGACTGCTATCCTCAGTCTCCTGCAGAGCAGCAGGTTGTGTCTCTCTTAGTCTGGTCCCTATCCCATACGCTGTCCGATATGTAGTTTTCACCCATCGGCAAGCACATGGGGTCAACGGGACACTCAAGCTCCCCCACCACGGCAAGGTGGAGACACATCGGGGGAGTGTTTGAATTCGAATGGCATATCTGTTGGAATCATTGGGATGCGAGGCAACAGTACATCTTCTCCTTTAAATTTCACACTTAAAATTATAGCTTCGATGATGTTGTTCAGAGTTAGAAAATTGTCACTTATCTAAAATATATCCATTACTTTTTACGAAACCTTTGAAGATGCCTTAAAGTTTTTATCCCTTTGTTTATACCAATACGACTTTGGTGCACAGAGTATATGTTCGGCCCCTTTCCCATTCCCGTTGCGGGAAACATGTGTTCGAAAATTTTCACATATGTAAACAAGATCCATTATTTTTACGAAAACTTTGAATATGCCTTAATTTTTTTTTTTTTGGTAAAAAGTTTATGTACAAAAACAGTGTCTTTTTTACATTAGCAAATACAGCATATACATTCATACACGTGTGACAACATTATATTCTTGGCACGATGTAACTACATGCATAGTACCTGTTGAAGATGGTGGTTAAATAACCATTCGTTCCCATGCATACCCAAACGATGTAATAGAACAACCTTTCACACTTCAGGCTCATTCGCACTTGTGTGTCAACAGTATTGCTGAATCACTTTTGTTTCCTGTTTGTGGCCTTATTAGGCCAGTAAAAAAATGTTCATTCCCCCATATAGGGAGAATTGGCTCGTAATACGAGGTAGACCAAACATAAAAAATATACGAATAAGTTTAAAATAATGAATAAATGACTAAAAAATGAATTATAAAATGTAAGTATATAAATATTAAAAACACGTCGTGTAAGAAATCTAAATGTATTGTATTTGGCATTAACACATTTTACTTCCACATACTGATTCCTTTATTTCTAAGTGTGCAGGAGAGACGTTTGATCTTCTTTGTAAATATTATAGCTAGTATAAGATTTATCTTGTTTAACCATCTAGTTATCTCCCTTACAATTATAATTAACCTATTTCTTTTATCCTAACAATATTAGTTGTTTATGTCCCCTTGTCCCCTACTCATCGCTTATTTAAGTGTTTTTCTTTTAGATATATGGTAATTCCGCAGAATGTTTGAACATAATTATTAAGTGTAGTGATCAATCAAGACATTACAATAATATTAGTATGATCTTTTAAATATGCTCTAAGCAACTAGGGAAATGCATGCGCATTTGTATAAATTGTGTGATTTATTATTATACGTTGGAAATATCAACATTGATGGGAAAGAGTTTAGAATAATAAAGAATATTTACTGAAACCAAGCCATGGGCACCTTGCCGTCTTTACAGACGATAGTATGTACTTTAAAAAAGCATAATAACTTTTACCTATGGCGGTAGCGAATGTGACTGATAAGGCCAATTTGCGCTGTAAATGTCCGTTCACAGTGGGTGCATGTGAACACGTGGTCATTTCCACCATCATGCACCACCTTACGTCTCAAACGCTCGGTGTGTGACTTATCTGCAATAATTTTCTCCTTTGTCTTTATTCCATTTCTGATGTTTGCCTTTCCATGCAGCACGTTCAGCGGCGACTTGCTCCCAATGTGCATTATCAATGCCTGTATCAATCATGTCCCGCTTACTCACTTCTATGTATCGTAGTAGAGGCCGACCCTGAGATCTCTTAGTTAGTTAGTTAGTTAGTCTTTCCTCTTGAGCCTAAGGCGGCGCATAGGGCAGAAGTCCTGTCTCTCCATGCCTGGCGGTTCGCTGCTATCTGTTGTAGATCTTGGATATTTACTTGGCCATTGAATGAGCCTTCTCTAATGATGGTTCTACGCAGGGTCTCTCTTGGTCTTCCCCGTTTTCTTTTCCCTACCGGTGACCATATGAGGGCTTGGTAGGGGAGTCTTGTCTTGTCCATTCTGAGTACATGGCCGATGTAGTTCCAACGGCGTCTTCTTATGAAATTGGATACTGTATCTTGCTTAGTCTCTTGTCTTATTTGCGAATTGGTTCTGAAGTCTGTCCAGTGGATGTTTAGAAGTCTTCTAAGACATTTGTTCTCAAAATTGTCTAATTTTTTATCTAAAGCTACCGTTGATTTCCAACTTTCACATCCATACGTTAACACTGGGAATCACACAAGAGTTGAAGATTTTAAGTTTTGTGTGTTTGCTGAGTGTCTTTGACTTCCAGATGTTTGACAGTTTGTTGAAGGCACTAGATGCCAGTGCGATTCTAGTTGATATTTCTGGTGTTGAGTCCCCTGCGGATGTCATTTTGCTTCCTAGGTATGTGAAGCTGTTGACTTTTTCAAGAACGTAGCTGTTCAATTGGTCTCATCTGAACTGTTGGTAAGATCAATAGTCCTTTGTTTTGTGGTGTTAATTTGGAGACCAATTTGCCCTGAAACATTTGGAGGTGGTTTATTTTCTCTTGAGCATCCGGATGTGTTTGAACTCAAAAGCACTATGTCGTCGGCAAAGTCCAGGTCTTCTAGAATTTTGTCAACCCAATGAATACCCATATTTGTGTTGCTTGTGCATTTGCGCATGACCCAATCGATAGCTATTCCAAAAAGCATCGGTGATAAGACACAACCCTGTTTCACTCCTGTTTCGACTGAGAACCAGTCAGAGTTGCCTGTTTCTGTTCTTACGCAGCAACGTGTCTCTTTGTAGAAAGATTTTATGACGTTGGTATATTTGGTAGGAAAACCATAGATGTTGAGTAGATAATGAGATCTCTTACCCATCTTGTTGAGTAGATAATGAGATCTCTTACCCATCTGTAATTCACCAAAAAAGATGTCCTTTGGTATTCTACCATCACCCACCCTCCTAAGATGTCCTATCCATCTAAGTCTACGAAGACTGAGCATGGAATAAACTGTAACAAAACCTAATCTTTCCAATACTTCAGTATTTGTGATTTTGTTTCTATGTGTATATATATACACACCTACCCAGCCACACGCTCACACATAATGCAAGAAAGGGGAACGAACGCGTTTTGTGTGGTCCTGAAGCCAATTTGAGTCTGCCAATCTGTGGTCTTTATCTCCACCACTCCTGGAAAGCCTAAAATTCATCCCGGGGGGGGGGGGGGGGGGGGAGGGGGGGAGGGGGAGGGGGGTATTTCAACACATGCTGAGAACCACTGAACTAGGTTTAGAATTAAATTGCACGAAGACAGATTATGGTCGTCACTAGGAAGAAATGTAATATACACGGAAATGGGAACATTCTTAAACAAGTGAATCGGTAATATTAGTTTAGTTTAGTCGATGGATCAACATCACGGCTCACGGGTGTAACCCATAAGTGCTCCGTTCTTCTCCTAACTCAAACCTGAGTTCGGAGAAACTCAGTTCAGTGCACGAACTCCGTAGCATGGCAAGGATCCTGAAATACTGTGGGTAGATTTTTAACTCGAAATTTTGCCCGGGCAGTGCCGTTAGGCTACTCTTTTTCGATTTCCAACTGCCAAGGGATTACTTACGTGCGCAACAATACACACGGGCGTCCGATCTCACTACCCAGAGACCAGGGGAAATTTTGTTACTAGAAGTCCACGTGAAAAGGTCCCGGTCCACACCGGGGCTTGAACCCGGGACCTCAAGCACTCGAGGCGGACATCACACCTCGAGACCACGCAGCCCCCTAAAAAATCGGTACTATTAATTCGCAACAGTCATAACATCTGATGGGAGATGCATTGAGGAGATTAGAACAAGAATCGCCATGGCGATGGTACCATTTTGCAAGATAGAAAACATACTGACCAACAAAAAGATGACTGTACTTTTGCATGAATGTGAAGAGTGGACAACGAACAGATAATCTGAAAAACGTCTGATGGCTATGGAAATGTGGTTTCTGGGGAAAATGAAAAGAATACCACGGACAGGCAGAAAAACCACTGACCAAGTCCTACAAGAAAGATGACCAGAAATGTTGAAGAGGCATTGAAGAAATAAACTGTGGCGTTCACGCAACAAGACCGAAGAACCAGGAAATTACACCTGCCTCCTGTCTGCGACGCTTCACGACAAAAGCACTGGGACAAAAGAAGACGAAAGAATTAAGAAATGTATTTCGCCAGAGGCTTTAGATAAGATAAAACTTGTAGGGGGTTTAAAAAAAATACTACCCAATTGAAGAGATAAAAAAAAATATTATTCCCAAGCGGGGAATCGAACCCCGGCCGCCGCGGTGAGAGCGCGGAATCCTAGCCACTAGACCACTTGGGATATGATATATTACTTTATTTTAAAATATATCATCAAAATATATGCTTTCGTGCAACTGACTTGGTTCTAATTTGTATTTTCAGTTGTATTTTTGTATTGTGTGATAAATCCGGCACTCTTCCGAATTCCGGTCCCAAATAGTTCCGCAGTGAATAGGTCAGGGGTTAAGGGTTAGGGTTAGTTGTTAACTAAACACTGACCCTAACCCTTACCCCTGACCTATTCACTGCGGATCTATTTGGGACCGGAATTCGGAAGAGTGCCATAAATCCTTCATAAATAATTTATTACTTCTTTCTTATTTGCACTCAGACTTCTGCGATAATGTCTGAATTTGTTTCAGTTCTATGACATTCAGATATAGTGTGTGGTGGAATGACATTCAACGGAAAATATACATCAGGAAAGGAATAATGAACAATTATTCTGAATCGCCTCTAGTCAATAATAAGAAAACTCTGAAACTGAAATCAAAATATGGCATGAGTGCGAGAAAGACAGAAAGTCATTGACAGTCTTGTGTCACTCTCTTAATAATTTCCTTCTTGACAACGAAGGAGTTGTGTTTTAATATTATTTTATAATTTAGTTTTTTTTTTTTGGTTTTTGATCTGTTTGTGTTGTCCCGTCACCGATAAAGATTTTTATAATCAAAACGTCGTTTCTTATGTCCTAAAATACTTATTTTTATTTTAGTATAATATATTTATTTGGTTGATTGTCTCTTTTGTTTTTTTTTCTTGGGGGTGTGGGGAGGGGTGGATTTCACTCTGTGATTTATGTTCACCTTCATGGCACATGATTGATTGATTGATATGGAGTCGGTTGCACGGTATGTACACTATGTCCGTATTTAGTATGTCTCATCTTTTCCCACGAGCTACACATACCTAACTGTTTGTATTTCATATGAATAATGTCCCCATTGACAGATTACTAACATGTCTGTTGTTTTATAAATGATATCCATTGGTCTACCCCTTCCTCTTTTATCCGGTTGTTATTGGCCTGCGTCGTCTCTTTTACGCTTCCTCAAGTCCTAGGGCGTTACTTAGACATGAGTCTTCGATTATTGATTCCTATAATAAGTCTACTTTATTCTCTGTGTGTATTAGAGTCAAGATATTTAAGAATTTTGTTTGTGGTTGTTTGTGATTCCTGGCAAGCTTTCGTTTAGTAGTTTGCCATCTCTTTCTAAACGACCGATCATTTTATGAAAACTAGCGCAAGACTTCCGAATCGCCCACGGCGGTGTTTCGAACGCGGTATGCGGGATTGCGAACCACAGAGCCAGCTTTAAGATGCCCTATGACGTATGTATCTGGAAATTCATTCTTAAAAAAACAAACAAAAGGCAACATAGCCAAATGGAATCCGAATTAAGAATTAAGAGCGTTCGTTCTTAAACATCAAGTGTGCTGATGCCGAAGTGGCGGGTTCAAGCACGCGTTCTATTATTCAGAACAATCAATCATGTGCCATGCCAGAAAGGAACATTGGATCAACTATCACGGCACACGGGTGTAACCCATAAGTGCTCCGTTCTCCTCCTAACTTAAACCTGAGTCTGGAAAAACTCAGCTCAGTGCACGAACTCCGTAGCACTGGCGAGGATCCTGAAATACTTTGGGTAGATTTTTAACTCGAAATCTTGCCCGGACAGCGCCCTATGCTATTCTTTTTCGATTTCCAACTACCAAGGGATTTTTTACGTGCGCAATAATGCACACGGGCGTCCGATCTCAATACCTAGAGACCAGGGGAAATTTTATTACTAGAAGTCCACGTGGAAAAAAAAATCCCGGGCCTCACCGGGGCTTGAACCCGGGACCTCCAGCACTCGAGGCGGACGCCATACCTTGAGACCATGCAGCCCCCATGTGGTCACTATAACAATCAGCACTGGGAACTGTTTTTGCTATTGTTAACGTGTTTCTAAATCTTCTGCTTATCAGAATGAGAATATAGTCAATCTGGTTTCTAATCCTGCTATCATGACTCCTCCATGTCCATAGTCTTCTAGGGTGTTGTTTAAACCTGGTGTTTCATACAATCATTTCCTGTTTTTTTGTCCACTCTACGAGTCTGTATCCTCTTTCATTTTTCTCTCCTAAACCTTAGTTTCCATTGAAACAAACCATTGAAATCCCCTATTATGATGTTTATTTCTGAATTTTTAACTTTCTTTAAGGCAGACTCTATGTCATTATAAAATTCCTCTACACTATCTTCATTGGATTCTCCTGTTGGGACATATACTTGAATAACATTTATGTTTAAAGGTCTGCCACTTAATTTAACTAGTAGAACTCTGTCCGACACGGCCCAATATCTTTGAACAGATGTTGATGTTTTCCGGTCCAAAATATTGCCACTTTCCTATGTCGATCTTCACCTCCAGAATAAATAATCTTCAAATCTTCATCTGTCTTGATGCTTACTCCTGTCCATCTCGTTTAGCACATCCCTAAAATATTAATTTTTTCTCTTTCCACTTCTTGTTTTATGTTATCTAATTTTTCGTCGCCAAGTTATAGGTTCTGTAATTTTCAACTGTTGCTGACTACCTATTTGCTAAGTACTTCCGTTGAACGAACTAACATTGTTTATATTAGCAACAGCCACGGCCGCTTGTCAGAAAGATCAGTTTCTTGCAAAGTTATAAATAATAATATAAGAAAAAGAAATACATATATCACTGTAAGTTACGGTGCCACGTGCTTTAATTAAAAAAAATGTCCTTTCATGTCTATTTATTAGACAAGGGGATATGGAAACTTGCCTAGAATTAGAAATGAAAAATCTGGTTATAGAATAGATGATAGAGAAAATGGACGCCACGGTGCAAATGGCGGCACCCATGAATGTAGTATTTTCCCAGTAACATTGATACAGTTTTCGCGATGAAGGTTTGATGTGCCAACGTTCAATTTTTCCATTTCTGATACATCAATATGTCAATTATGTGGGTGTTTCCGTTTGGGATCTGGAATGTGTAGTATACTCATTGGCACCTTGCCGTCTTGACAGACGATAGTTTGTGCTTTAAAAAGGCATAATAACTTTTAACTATGGCGGTAGCGAGTGTGCTGATAAGGCCAATTTGCGCTGTAAATGTCCGTTCACAGTGGGTGCATGTGAACACGTGGTCATTTCCACCATCATGCGCCATCTTACGTCTCAAACGCTTGATGTTTTTTTTG
>JACEFZ010018686.1:0-40561 GCA_014155875.1 Cepaea nemoralis | reverse complement strand
ATGCCCGCAGAAGTCGGATGTGTCGGCCTAACGGCGCAAGAACGCAGCTTTGCTGTAAACAGGCACAATGCAATCACATCCGGAAAAAACTCCGGATGAACGAAGAAGAAGAATATGACTACTTATATGAATTAAATTAGATGCTCCCCACCAGGGACTGGGCGAAGCCGGGCCGGGTCAGATAGTTGTTTATATTATAACCTCTGGTCAGTATTCCTGGCCTCTCTTTGATCTCGCTCATTATTACTTCACTATATAGGAAGAAGAGATCGGGTGACTAGACACACCCCTGTCGAACTCCTAGCTTTATCTGTTCGTAACTGCCCCCTTTATTTCCCATTTTAACTGCTGCTACTTGGTTCCAGTAAATATTCTTTATTATTCTTAGATCTTTACCATCAATGTTGATATCTTCCAACATGTTAATCAGTTCATCATGTTTTACTTTATCAAATGCCTTAGTATAATCTATGAAGCACAAACATATGTCTTTTTGTGTGTCTCTATTGACCTTTCTATTATTGTCCGTAATGTATATATTGCATTGTTTGTACCCATTCCTTCCATAATCCATAATGTTCTTCACTAATTTCAATTTTTATTTTCTTTCTTGTTCTTCTCATTATAATTCTGAGTAGAAGCTCAGTGACATGGTTTATGAGGTTAATTGTACGAAAATCTTCGCATCCTGTTGATTTACTTCTTGTAAACAATGATGGCATTATTCCAAATACATTCCACCAATAACTGTACGGGAATGTCTCGAACCTAAAAATAACTACCGCTTTCATTGAAGGCATTAACGAGAAGGTCTTGACAGTGGGCAAGGAAGCGAAGATTGAGTGTATAAACTCCTCGTTCGCCCAAGGCTGTATATGCATGGGATATGGGATTGCACACCTTTTCTCTACACGTGATTATCCCTCTCTGCATTGTTTTCTTCTATTTCTTGTATTCGCGTACGTATGCTTCTGTATCTCTGTATCTGCCTACGCGCATGTTGAAAAATACACAACGTGACCATAAACCAGGATAAAAGTTGTATTTGTGTACAGGAGCCTGATTATGTTATCTTTGTCGATGTCTATAGAATGTCACGTTGCTCAGGGGGCGTCTAAGCCAAACCTGCAACTCTGGCTGTTGTCAGATATGCAACGTAGAAGTTAGGAATGGTTGATTTCTTAGACAACCTCGTTTACTCCGTGGGAAGAGAGATTATGAGAGGGCTACTGATGTGGACGGAACGAGTACAAATATCTTTGATATAAGCGTAGCGAGATATTTGTACTAGGTCGGAAAGGAACACTGTTGTCACCGGCAAACACAATAGTGCCCACTAGAGTTGTTTATTGAAACATGATGCCTACATTACCCAGGCTAAGGGAAACGACATTAAGTTTCCCCTTCTGGGGCGTTGGCAGCTGTTGTGAGTTGTGTGTAATGTAAGGTTTCAATTGTTGTGAGCTGTAAAGTTGCAATTGTTGTTAGTTGTGTGATTGGTAATATGACAACACAATCTCAAGTCTGAGAATGGAGGTGGAGGCGGTTATTGCAGCTTTCCGCTGGTTGGAGGACAAACTGTATACGCATGTTGTGACTGTAACTGATTCACAAAGCATGCTGGCAAAGGTGAAAACCGGCATGCTTCGTGCAGAATGGCATGCATCGATTCAGAGCTCGTGAGTTGTGAGCATTCGCTGGATCTTTTCTCTAGGACACTCAAGTGTGGTTGGAAATGAACATGCAGACAAATTGGCTGGCGTTGTCGATAGCGCGCTGGCTTGCTAAAACAGCGGTGTTGGTTCGATCATTATTTGACCAAAATTCTCTTGACCAAAATGCGGTGACTTAATACATGTAAGTTTTAACATCACTCCACGCCCTTATGGGCACATCTGCCCTGGGATTCCCTTGTCCTCGTGACACTCCTGTGTTCCATTATATTGTCTGCAGCCCATTCATATAAATCTGTCTGTCTTATTAACGAGAGCATTCCCCCTATGTATTCCCCCGTCACAGACAAGAGAAACCACATAACGCATGCGCGCGCGTGTTTGTGAGGTTTCAGAACAGGAAAGCGTAGACGAAAACCGTCATATCTCAGGATAACACTGATACTGCTTCCTGTCCACGGGAGGGAGGGAGGGAGGGAGAGGGAGGGAGAGAGAGAGAGAGAGAGAGAGAGAGAGAGAGAGAGAGAGAGAGAACATAAATTGTGGATGAGATAAGACTGTTAAAGGAATCATTCCGTGTGCTATCTGTACATCTGTGTGATTGTACAAACCCTCATTTTCACGTTGACTTTCACACATGCATGCAATTTCTGTCTTTTCTCCTCCTCCTCCTCTTCTTCTTCTGCTGCGGCCACTACTACTACTACTACTACTACTACTACTACTACTACTACTACTACTACTACTACTACTACTACTACTACCACTATCACTACTACCACACTACTAATGCTACCACTACTACTACCATCACACCACTACTACCACCACCACTACTACTACTACTACTAACCCTACTACCACTACTACTACTACTACTACTACTACTACTACTAACCCTACTACCACACTACTACTACTACTACCACTACTACTACCACCACCACACCACTACTACCACACTACTACCATCACTACTACTACTACTACTACTACTACTACTACTACTACTACTACTACTACTACTACTACTACTACCACTGTTTGTGTGAATGTTATTGGAGTGACGTGTACGTGTCAATACAAATAGTTGCGCTGGGAGCCGCGGTAACGTGGTGGCGAGACGCTCGCCTGTCAACGGGTGATCAAGGCACATCCGCTGTTAGTTCTTTACAGGACGTAGCAATGAAGCCCAATATTTTAACTGTTTGTTATTTTTTTTTTTTTTTTTCGCTTTTCCATCCTGTTTCAGGATATTGCGGTCAACACCAGCATCTTTCAGCTGTATGTTGATTCCTAGGCTAGATTTCGCTCATCAGCACGCCACGACTTTCTGAGCGACCGGCTCCATACTCTCATAAGTCACTTTTGCGATTCGAACCACTGCTAATTCTTGTCGCGTCACGTGACGAGAGTATTCGGGGTTAGCGGAGAAAGCTGCTATCCCCTCGGCGCTATCGACAACGCCAGCCAATTTGTCTGCATGTTCATTTCCAACCACACTTGAGTGTTTGTTATTACTAGGCAATATTTACGTTGAGTAGTTTGCCATGGCTTTATGAATGACCGATGATTATACCATCGAAATCAACGCAAGGCAGTCTACTTCCACATCGCCTGCAGCTGAACCCTCGACACGGTGTGTCGGGGAATTACGAAACAAGCTCACTGCCCTCTATTCCATTCGTCACCAATGGAATACCATGCATTTTACATGAAATAGGAAAACAAGAATCAACATATTGTACTTAGGGACGTTCCCACACGTGCTCAATCAACTTCTTTAGTATCCACCGAAAGGTGTCCTTGTTGATGGTACCAGTGGCAGCCTGATTTACCTTTTACCTTACAACTACCGGTGATCTTTCGTTATTGCTGTCACTAAAAGACACTGAATGAAGCCAGTCGCACACCTGACTCAATCAACTTCTTTAGTAGCCACGAAAGGTGTCCTTGATGGTACCAGTGGCAGCCTGACCTAGCAATTATTTACCTTACAACTACCGGTGATCTTTCGTTATTATCACTAAAAGACACTGAATGAAGTCAGTCGCACACCCGACCCATCGTATCAAATACATAGAAAATGTAAGGAATTATTACACATCTGTAGCCAATCTGATAGTAGGCTCTGTAATCTCAATTTTGTCTTCGTAATCGTTACTTTTCCACTTGATTTCTTTTGCAAGAGACGATTAATTTACCTTCATAAGCATGTAAGTAGTAGTCAAAGAATCCACAGTTATTTCAGTTCCAAACAAGAGTACTTAAATTACTGAAATAAGGTAAACGTACGCAATAAATGTGTTATCACGGACCTGGCAAGATTAAAGATTATTTTTGGGAGTCAAATAGATTAACAGGTATTATCGTGTGTGTTATATCGTGAGGTGTATAACGTTGTATTAGAAATTTATATACAGCTCTCACTGAAGTGAACATGAAATTATATTAGAAGTGAACACGTGTATATTAGAAGTGAATATCCCGTTATAATAGAAATTATCATAAAGTGCCTATTAGAAGTGCACATGAAGTTCTTTCTGAAGTGAAGAAAATTCAATTAGAGCTGAATGTACAGTTCTATCTGAAGTTAACAAAATTAAATTAAAAGTGAACAAAATTATTTTAAACGTGAACAACATTATTTTAGAAGCGAACAACATTATGTTAGAAGTGAGCAACATTCTATTACAGGTGAAAATGAATGTCTATCTTAGAGAAGAAAGTTCTATTAGAAGCGAATATAAAGTTCGAATAGAAATTACGGTACAGTTCTATTAGAAGTACTCATAAAGCTGTATTACAAGTGAACATAGACTCTACTACAAGTGCACATTGAACATACGTCAATTTGGCGCACAGACTCCATGGCAATGCAGAAGACCAAAATGTGTGTCCACCCGAACTAAAATCATCATCTTTCACTTTTGCCATCAATAGTCGTGGGAAGGGTGAGTTAAAGTTCTAGCGTCCCAAGGGCGGCAATGGATAGTGCCATTCCCTGTGATTGTACAAGCGGCACTGGATAGTGTCATTCCCAGTGATTGCACAATTCCTTTGATGTCGTCAATCCATTCGCTTCTCTGGCTCCCTGTTGCTCTCGTATCAGATCTTCTTAGGTGTAGTGCCAGTGCTGGTAGTTGATGGTGTTGCATTCTAACGAGATGGCCAAACCGTTTGGTCTTCTGTCTTTCAATAAATGTGGCACAAGTTGTTCATCCCGCTGTCTGACTGATAACATCATTTCTTAACTGGTCTTGGTTAGTTAAGTTGACAGCTCTCCTCAAGCATCTCATCTCGCAGGTGTTTATTTTGTGTATGTGAGATATGGACAATGCCCAAGTCTGACATAGGTAACATAGAGTTAGTGTGAATATGCTGTGTATTATCTGTTGTTTTGCGGACATGGGTATATTTGGATGTTTCAATATGGGTGATAGTTGATATATAAGCACACCTGTATTTTGACATCTGATTTTGATTTCTCGGTCTGGTCTATTCTACAATCCTATGTGACCATACTTTCTAGATATTTAAATTATGTAACTGGTGCCAGAAGTTTACTAATTATCTATACATTTAGTGGACCAGGAGAACCGCTAACCTGCATTACCTCAGTTTTGGTTGTATTTATGTTCTGTTTATATTTATCTCCTACACCAGAATCAAGCGTGCTATAATTATTCTTGTGTGGATAGGTTTCCTAATTTGACATGTGGCTGGTAGACGTTAAATCCGATACCCCAGGATCATGAAGGTGGAAGCCGATCAACCTTTTCTTATTTAAAAAAAAAAAAAAAAACACACACAGAGACACACACACACACACACACACACACACACACACACACACACACACACACACACACACACACACACACACACACACACACACACACACACACACACACACACACACACACACACACACACACACACACACACACACACACACACACACACACACACACACACACACACACACACACACACACACACACACACACACACACACACACACACACACACACACACACACACACACACACACACACACACACACACACACACACACACACACACACACACACACACACACAAACACACACACACACACACACACACACACACACACACACACACACACACACACACACACACATTTGCTGTCTACACCGTGAATCATACAGGCCCAGTAAAAATAGAGATGGGCGTGGAACACCAAGTTTTCTGGACAAGGTCTCGTGTCTAGATTTACATACAGAAATGACCACTATAGGGGGAACACCGGGCATACAAAGCAATCGACCAACAGATGAAAATGTACTGATGAGCACTTACATAGCTGTAAAGAACACAAGAAGTATTCTTCTTAGCAAGATTAATGATTATTTTTCTTTTTAACTTTGGAATGGCTGCTGCATAGAAGGACTGAGCCCGTATGGGAGTGCCTGATGTGTAGTGACGTCGTTCGACCAATAATAACATACCAAGAAGTGTATAAGTGGTCAAGCGTTGAACACCTGTTTCCATAACAAAATGCTGGCATCATGCACGGTGATACAGTCCAAATGCAGTGTGGCTACAGCTTGTAAATCTGTTTGTTATTTAGATGTGCCTCGCAGCACGTTGATTTCATTCCCGCGTTATTAATGCCAGCCCAAACACGTGAACGCATTCATGCCATGTATGTAACCTTGTGTTCCCACCCGACGCAAACTCCTAATTATCTCTATGAGACCAATCCTGGAAATACGAAGCTCATTATGGAAATTACTAGCCGTGTGTGTAGGTGTGTGTGGGTGGGTGGGGGGGGGGGGTGTGGAGAACCGCATCGCGTACGTATGTGTGCATGCATACCAGCCAGTGTGTGTGGGACACTCATTTGTTGAGTTCGCATCAGTCAATGTTCTTTTCTTCCTCTCCATCTCATCCTATTCCTTCACATACTCGTCCTCCTTTTACCGTCTCCACTTCTTCTTTTTTCAAAATAAACTTGGCTTACTCCTCGGCTCAATTATGGAAAATTATTCCACAGCAAATCATAGAGAAATAATGCTATTGTCAGTTCCTGGGAAAATATGAAGAAGAATCATTCTGGAGAGATTAAGAGATGCCACCGAGAAACAACTAAGGGATGAACAGGCAGGCTTCCGACCAACCAGATCCTGCACTGACCAGATAGCCAAGTTATGCATAACAGGGCAAAACATTGAAATTAATACGCCAATTTATATTGGATATGTGGACTATAAAAGAGCATTTTGGTTTCTTGAGCAGTGAAATGGAAATTAATGTTTTCGGTTCTTTGGCATGTATCTCAATATGTTATGTTGTGTTATGTCAATGTGAAACCTACTACTATACATTCCCACGCGTGCTCCCTCGACGCAGAAGCCTTCTCAAAGTATTTCTGCCTACTGTTCCATTGAGCAGTTGGTGTGATATCTTATCTGTTGACCTTGAAGACGACATCGGTGTGCTTGACCAGGCTTCAGCCCAAATTCGTGTGGTCGGGCAAGCGTCAGTATTGCCAATATCTGCTAGCCGAGTCCATACTTCATTGACATTATCAGCTCTTCCTTGGTGTTTCCAAGTTTGTATTGCGAGCATTATTTGCCAGCTGGCCTGTGTGTTCTTTACCTTTTACTTCCTGTATGTCCGGTTCATACGTCCAGGTGAGTAATGTGAAGCGCAATTGCCAAATGAAGTCTAATCATTGGGGGCGGAGACTGCCGGTTGCGGTTTTCAGTACTCCATGTTCATGGAGTCTGATATTATCCATTTGTGGCTGCTTGCTCTACTGTCCATGCGAGTACTCTGAGGGAAGCGGTGATCACCATAGTCAGGCTTGATGTAGTTGTGTGGAGTCATGGTCGTGACAAGACCACTGAGCTGATCCACCACTTTGGTGATCGTGTGAGATGGTGCAACATGACCGGCATGAACATGATGATGACGATGATTTGTGTGGAAAGTGACATCATCTGTGCTTGTTTTCCCCATCCCTATCGCTGTGTATGCCTACGCTGACCTTGACACGCGATTCACTGACCCGTCTGTGTCTGGACGTCAATGCTGTTCAACTAGTTCTCTTATCTCAGTGGTGATCAACGCAGATAACTGACCTCTACGGTTCCTCTCTAGCGCAATGATAGCCTGAGAGTGTTTTCGCATGTCTACGTGTCTGTCAGTCCATTCTACTCCGTGTTGGCGAGTCAAATATCTGCTTCGGCCACCCAGGAGTGACCTCTACTGAGGCGCACCCCCATTCTGTTGTTGATAGCGCCGACCCGCTGACAGGGGGCGTTCCTGTCCGCTGATACTTTCACGTACTCCTTAGTAACCTCTGCAGTTTTGAGCTTGCTGTCTATCGTCGGTAAATCAAGGACGTATCGCATGGCAAGGCGAGAAATGAGGCGTCTTTTGTGCAGCTTAGTACAAGTCTCAATGCTTCATTTTGCACTTTGTCCAATCTATCCAGTTGGGTCTTGCTGACAGTAAGGAGGCCCTACTAGTACTACCGGAGTGTATGACGATAAGCACAAGTCCATGGTAGAGAAGAATGAGCACCTTCAGTGCTGTCAAGCCTTTCCTGGCTCTGATGACACCGTCTATATGATACTTGTATGACATACGTGTTGCAGGGGCCCATACGGGGGAGCAAAGAATAGTAACACTGTTGCCTACCATGCACGTCGTAAGAGGCGACTAAGGAAGCTATGGTTCCGTCGCCCTGCTACTGAGTTAGTGCGTAGCGCGACACTGTGAGCTGTGAATTTCGCATTGAATGCTTTTACATCTGTTCGCAGTTTGTAGCGTGAACTGCATGTTCGGAACGATGGCGGCCGGCTGTTGCTGGATTGACTGGTTTGCCTTTTCGGTTCACGAGTCCATTTTCAGGAGACTCCTGGGAGTCGTCGCTGGAGCTACAGAGTTCCTGCTTTGTGCGGCGCTCTCGGTGGGTCGCCCTGCGGAAAGAGACCGAGCCATATGGGATAAAACCCGGGTCAATGAAGTCTTTCTGGTGACTGCCGTTTCCATCGACAGTGAACTGTATTTCTCGTGGAGGACTTTTGTGTTGGTATTCTGGCGGCGGCATTATGCACAGTGTACCTGTGCGGGCTGTTAGCTTGCCGATACTCCTGTCTATTCCATTGTTCACATAGGGCAGTGAGGGTCATTTTGTGTAATATTCACTGGCACAGGAACGGAGCATAATGGGGACGACCCGTTGCCGTGAAGTTGGAACCGCGACTAACTAACTAACATCTGTGAAAAGTGGTGCCGAGATATTGTATTGCGTTCGCTGTGTCGATGTCTATACCGCACATGCTGACGACAGGCGTGAGCGCACTGACTACGTGAGTGTCCAGGGAAAACCATAACAATGAAGTCTTATGTATTCAATTTTATCAAGGTGGCTGCATATTTCAGTAATAGTATCAATGCCACAGTTGGATAAAGATATTATCCTTTCTGTTGATAGTTACCCCAGCACCTGTGTTGGCTTGTCGGTATTTAATAGGTGTGGGTGGTCATGAGTAATACTGTATACAGTTTTGGTTTGTTACCTCTGTTGTCCCCGAATAAATTAAACGCACCATTGAAAAAAAAAAAAAGAAAACAACAAACTAAATCACTATGAGAAAACACTTGAAAACCCATTGGAAAAAAAAGGTAGGTCAATGTTTCTAGGAAACTCGACTGTAACACCCACATGACAACCATATGAAGACGATAGAGGGGTAAAACATGAATATGATAATGCACTCAAAAACACCAGTGAACAAATACAAAATGAATTATCTATAATAACAATAGACACTATATGCCCCAATTGCAACCCACAGGGTTGAATATATTTTTTTCTTTTACTTTAAAGACGTAATCGAATAAAGAAAAGAGGGAAGCTTCTTCCAAGAGGCCTGGGGAGCTACATGCCAGGAAAAGATACCTGGTCAAATGCAGCCACTTTTGCCTTTGATGTTTATGAGGGGTTCCAGGGTAGACAGGAAACGATGGCGGTAGCGCTTGATCTCGAGGATGCGTACAATAGAGTTCGATATGATATCTTCTTCTTCTTCGTTCATCCGGAGTTTTTTTTCGGATGTGATTGCGTTGTGCCTGTTTACAGCAGAGCTGCGTTCTTGCGCCGTTAGGCCGACACATCCGACTTCTGCGGGCATTTGTTGACCGGGTTAACATTCGATATGATATTTTGATGACCGCACTGATGGAGAAGGGGGTCAATCCCTGGTTGGTGAACTGGATAGCAGCCGTCCTGTACTCTCGTCGGGTTGCTCTCCGTCTGGGTGCATGGACCTCAGAGCCACATATGTTAACCCCGGGACTGCCACAGGGATCTGCAGCCTCACCGGTGCTCTTTAATGTGTATACCGAGCAAGATTGCAAACCTAGAAGCACCAGGGGTTGGAAGGATACTAACATTTGCAGATGATATTCTTGCATATAGGCAGGGGAGAGATAGGGAGGCAAACAGCCCAGGAGTTACAGGCAACAGTAGATAAAGTGATTGACTGGTGCACAGAAATGAGTGCTGTCATCCACCCGGAAAAGGCGGCTGTTTTGTGGTGCTCTCTGGACAACAGGAATTGTAAGAAGGAAAGATTTGCCACGTATTCCTCCCTGCATTCAGACTTACAAAATGTGATACTGCTATCACATGACACACCCACAGCAGAAAACTATACATATCAAACAGTCTTTAGTTTAGAGGTAAATACGAAAACAATCTACGCCCTCCCAAGGCGCCCCTGGCCGCCAGTCACGGTTCCTCAGGGCGCACATGCGGGCTGGTTGAACACCGCTGGAGTACACTGTGCATGTAAACGCATGCGTAGATACGCGCATGTGGGTCTTGACTGGAGGCATAATGCTCCATACGTTTGACATTTCATGTGCCCTGCATTAACACCGACCTTGGCCATGTCACGGCACAGATGTTAGGTGGAATATTTCGTTCCTTTCCCGCTGAAATTCTAATGAACAGTACGCTTTGAAGAACAATACTCTGTAATATACACACACGCAGGCAAGCGCGCCGTACACATATGAGGGTAACAGTTGGTTGGCAGAAATGTATACAGGTTAACATGGCAAATCTTTGTGTATGTAGCAATAGCCCCATGACCAGCCCACCTTCTACAGTCCTGTCAAACTTGCAACAATGAGCAAATACGGCATCAACCAACTGTATCATCATCCAGTGCGATGCGTTGCATTGTTTCATCAAGTCTGTAGCTCAGTACATTCGAATTCGACAAGCATTTTTCGAATTTGCTTTCCCTAGCCTTTGACTGTCCCTAGTCTACCTATCTACAGGACAGCAAGTTTCTGAATCTCTTTTTCTGGTTCCTATCTATCCCTTGACCTGTCCGAAATGGGAGACCCTAATAGTAGTTGCGCTACCGTCGGCATAGCTCTTGTAGGTTCGTTGGAATACACAAAGCCCTCTACCATAGTATGGTGGAGACAACACTGAGGGGTAACCAACATCATGCCATCAAAAACTGTACGGGATTGTCCCAAACCTTACACTTTACTGCTTGTATTAGAGGCATTGTTGTTGAGAGCTGGGTGCGAACGAAGAATAGGAAAAATATCATATAGCAAAATGAAAAATACCCGAAACACTACAACTGTTCAGAGAATATCTATTGACAACAGCAGTGACAACGCGCGACTGTGAGATATGGCTGGCACCTAGATATGCAACTGCAAAGACACGGACAGATTTCGAAATAGAATGCTACACACAATGTCAAACATATCCTGGGCAGTCTATAGATTATGATAAAATGACAACGTCACTGTAATCCAGACATACCTTGGACAGAGAAACAGACAAGCAGGGACAGAGAAACAGACAAAGCAGGGACAAAGAAACAGACGAGCAGGGACAGAGAAACAGACAAGCAGGGACAGAGAAACAGACTAGCAGGAACAGAGAAACAAACTAGCAGGGGTTGACAAAACAGACAAGCAGGGAAGTTCTGAAAACACTAAACATCCGAGGAAATGTGTTCCTTAATATCCTCAATTTACGGTTTTCATCAGTTTCCAAAGGACTGCCCTATTTGTTGCTCCGTAAATCCATGGTATTTTTGCATTTTCCTCTGAAATCACATTTCCAATGCCATTAGATGTCTCTCCACTTGTCTGCTTATTGCACATGTTTCACTGCATATAACACTTTAACGATCTATTTCTCACCGCAACTGACAGTCAAATGTTATGACGTTCCAAGATAACTGTAATGATTACATTCACCTGTTTAAGAATGTTGGCGTATGTACAATAACAGCATCCACAAAATGTCGAAGACATCTTTATTGTGTGCAATCATTACTGCATTGTCTGCACATCTTATATTTATGATGTTACAGCCTCCATCTAATATCTGTGTAATTTCTCATAATATGTTCACTATAAATGGAAAAAGTCTGCAGACATTACACATCCCAGTCGCATACCTCTCTTGATTGTTTATCATATTCTAAAAGTCCCAATTTCTTCGTGATGGCAATAAACATAGATTTACGTTAACTCATGTCTCCGGTATTTATTTTTTTTTAAATTCAGCAGCCTGCTTACCTGATCTATTCCATATTCTTATAAGGCGTCGGTCATTTCAGTTGTGAAGCTGACTGGACCCGGGGTCTTGTCGGATTTCACTTGGCTAACTCATTTAATGCTAAAGGATAATATATCGCCAAATGTGACCCCCCCCCCCCCCCCTATTTTGACAGAAGGAAGACATATTGCCATACTAGGATAATCATTTGTTATCTGTCGTGTATCTTCCCCAATTTCAATGCTCAGTGAACAGAAATTTACAATACTTTACAATACTTGTTCATTTGATTCTGTCCCATATCTGGTCCAAACGTACGTTTTCTTGGGCACTGAATCAGTTAAAGGCATTCTCAACTTCCATCTTCAAACCTGGTGGTCTTTCATTGTTATTGGGAATGTCAAACAGTCCCTCGCGTGAACAGATGCAAAGGTCTTTCACACACACTGGCAGACAGCTCTGAAGCAAATTCACCTTTCCCCTTAGATGCAGGTGATCATCCTGCCATAACCGACAAGTATGTTGCACTTGATATCAATTTCATTGTTTGATGAAACTTCTTTGATATCTTGAAGTTTTCCGGCTGAGGTACGCAAATTTCAAGGCTTTTCGTCGGTTTTTGTCCGCGGGTTTTCCAAATCCGATATCAGAAAGAAATAATGTCACCTTCATTCAACATTGTTTCTCAGCCTTGGTTATAACTAGGCGATTCCAAGAATATGATTCTTCTTCTTCTTCTTTCGTTCACCTGAAATATGTTTATAACGGCAATGTTGTCTCTTGTATGCTTGCTTGCTTGTGTTCGTTGGCTTGAGCTCCAACGCGAAGTCCTGTATGTCGGATGAAGACATCCTGTTGTCCAACATCAGTGTGATGTCATACAGGACCTGAGGTTTGCGTGAGTATCCGTTGTCCCATGTCTGGCTTATTGGTGTGCAGACTGGTGGTTCCTCGCCGTACAGGCAGACACTCTCCGACTTCGGAGGAATCAGCGATCCTATTGACTTCAGCCAGGACCCCGAAGGGACCTGTTGCCCAGGACGCTCGACGAGGACGCGTCAATAGGTCTTGGCCAGTATATAACCCGGCCCTGGTGCCTTGGAAACACCTCTGCGTCCCGTCTCTTGTATGAATCTAACAGTCTTTTTTTAGTTCACTCAGCGGTCCATAGAGTTTATCTTCCACTGTTGTCTCTCTAGGCCAGAAGGTTCGCCTGGATATGTTGTAGTTTGGGCAATCCTGGAGTATGTGCTCTGCTGTCTGCGACGTCAAAATATAGTGCTAGGAATGGTTAACGAGAGTTGTTCACAACCTTGAGAATTGGTGTTACCGGGTTTTCCCCCTATTCAGGGGTGGCTACGATCCATGTAACCTTATTATTATTATTTCACGTGTTGTAGGTCAGATAACCCCGCTATTTCTGCTTTAATATTTACAGCTATTCATTAAGTCATTTTTATACTGTAATTTTTATTACCATGTTGTCCAAATTGCCGCGTTTAAAAAACAAAATTATATTAAATGATTACACATTTGCAAACAAAATAAAGCCTGTCAAGAGCTTTCTGCTAAAAGCTAGGATAAATATCCAAACATCGATGGAGTTGTTTCCAGTTTTCTCACAGAGAGGCCGCGAGATCAATGTCGCAGGCTAGGCAGTGTAGCTATGGGCTCATGGCTCATTAAGGCCATACATATACAGTTTACATGTGTGCACATACCAGAGGGTGTGCTGGGGATGCGGCGAAACCTTATCAACAGAAGAGATGAGATAGAGGCAAGCCTTACTTATGGGGAAAATCATAGGACACAGAAAAACAGAAAGATGTGGTATGTGTAAAAAACTGACACTGCTGGGGAAGCAAATAATACAATGGGTAACACCAACTCATTGTAATATAATAGTGGATCAGAGTGTCATGACCACCCATGTCTGTCTCAGACCATGCGCCTAAAGGAGGAGGAGGAGGAGGAGGAGGAGAAGGAGGAGGAAGGAGGAGGCTTAACTATGTATATATGAAGCAATTTCTATTGTCCGTAAACTATGCGCCACAAGACAGTTTGGGGAGACGCCAGACAAGTTATACTATAGCCCTCCCTACATCTGGGATGAGTCAGCCATCAACCCTCTCCCCACTCCAGAGTCATGAACCATAACGACCAGTGTTATCGAAGCAAGTCAGATTTGATAATTATCATATGCATCAACTTTCCCCAAGTATGGCGTCTCGGTTGCCAAGACGGAAACAAACCTGGCACGTGTACGGCTTATAATGGGTAATCAGTCTGACATCTGACGGGTTTTACGAGCACCAGCTCATACGTATAAAACTCGAATATTGGACTTGACTGGTTTGTTTTGGTGCAGGTTGGGGGAGGGGGCATTTGAAGCCAATGGGTCGGGCAGAGTCAAGGACACAGGCACGCTAATTAATCTGAATAGAACGACCTCCTATTACCACATTTACTCAATGCCACTGGAGAAACCCATCTGAATACTACATTTGAGTTCAAAAGCCTCAGTTCTCTACTTTAGTGCTAGTGCAATGGTCAATGATTGGCATCAGTATGTTGCCCCAGGAAAGATCAAGATGCGCGTTCCAAACATTTTAACTTGTATTTGTTTGCTAGTTTGGGGGGGGGGGGGGGGGGGTGTACCAACAGTACCAGTAGCAATCTGATTATATGTCCGTCTCGCCTTTCCCCTGAGCGTTGAGCGTTGGCCAGATCCCCTCGTCACTCCTCGATGTCTCATTCTTGCCAGACCATGGTAATCCATTTGCTCCTCCGAGGTGTACATGTGCTCCCACAAGGCCGCAACCACGTCTGCCTTGTCATGTATCAATACTCCACCAAGTTCTGCAGAGCCAGCCAATCTGTCCGCCTTTTCATTTCCCAGCACACCGGCATGCCCCGGAGAAAATATCCAGGCGATGCTTGTCACCCGTGACCTCCGAAGCGAAGCAAGCCACTCCGCACGAAGCCTGCCCGTCCTCACCCTCGTCAGCATGCTTTCTGAGTCAGTTACAATCACAATGCTTGTGTGTGTCGTATTCTCCATCCAGCGGAGAGCCGCAGTGACTGCCTCCACCTCCATTCTTAAGCTGGATGTTGTGGTATCATATGCCAGGCTCTCCTGCACAATGAAGTCCTTGTGATTGCATAGCATAGGTTGGAATCACCTAATCATAATGCTTTGATATATCTGATTACTGTTCGCCGAATACAGTATATGATGTGTGCTCTCTTTATTAACTCTATGATTGCTAATAAGTAAATGTTCTGTGATAGCTGACTTCAGCATTTTATGACATGTCGACTGCACAGAGATTCCTGAAAATTTATTAACTCTCCCCAACCCCCACCCCTTTTGTTTCTGGTATATGTTTGGTTGGTTACTATATGCTAATTGTCCTTCCGTTCTACCTATGAAAGTTGCTTAGCATTCACACTGGAATTGATAAATGCAGTTTGATTTGGCATATGGAGATAATAATCCTTTCTCAGATGGAGTAGGTATCGAGGTGGTGTTATATCTGATCATTGGTTCATATCATGTTTAAGACTTCTGTGTTTACATTCACAAAGGGAATACATTGTTTTGACTTCCTTATTATGTTTTCTGTGTAAATGTTGATCAGGTCTGGGAGAGAATGCATTTGAAAACAGCTGGGTACACAGTACATGACACGGACAGCCACAGGAGAAGCTGGGCCTAATGGAGCAACAACTGAAATAATAGACATCCCACTGACAGGTAAAGAACTGGACTTGCTATAAACAGATAAAATAAGAAAAATTCCCAGGTGTAGATGGAATACCAAAGCAGTAAGATATCTAGGAATCAGAGCATTCAAACTGCAACAAATCTGTAACAGATGCTGGAATAATGGTACACTGATAGAGATTTATAGTGGGGTGACTATAACACCTCTTTTTAAGCTTAGGAAAAGCAATACAATGTCCTCTAGCTACAGGACTATAGGTCTGAGAAACTCCCTCTGTGAGACATATTAATACACTACCTGAAAGTAAACAGCTCATAATACCACAACAGACAAACTACAGGAACTGCCACTGCACCAACTAAAATATCAAGTCACATACGTCTCTTCAGACTGAACACCAACTAAAATATCAAGTCACATACGTCTCTTCAGACTGAACACCAACTAAAATATCAAGTCACCTACATCTCTTCAGACTGAACACCAACTAAAATATCAAGTCACCTACATCTCTGCAGACTGAACACCAACTAAAATATAAAGTCACATACGTCTCTTCAGACTGAACACCAACTAAAATATCAAGTCACATACGTCTCTTCAGACTGAACACCAACTAAAATATCAAGTCACCTACATCTCTGCAGACTGAACACCAACTAAAATATCAAGTCACCTACATCTCTTCAGACTGAACACCAACTAAAATATCAAGTCACCTACATCTCTGCAGACTGAACACCAACTAAAATATCAAGTCACCTACATCTCTTCAGACTGAACACCAACTAAAATATCAAGTCACCTACGTCTCTTCAGATTGGATACATTTAAAAGAGAAAGGCTTGCTCTGGCTATGCGAACAGACCTACAAAATACATTTGATAACGTGTGGGGAAAAGATTAATTAAGTAAATGAAATGACAATTATAACATGTACAAGTGAATGAAATCACACCCACACAACAGAAAAATCAGAGTCAAACTATAAGGTCATTAAAGTCAGAATAATGCTACAGCATCAAGGAGTACTAAAAGGAGGGGTCCTGTTGCTTGTATTCTTTATGTACATTAACAACATCACCAAAATACAACCATGTGGTGGTGGTTGGCTGGTTGGTGAATCCTATGGGAGACTACATTTTAACTCTTAAATCCAATGCTGTGAGGTCCAGGTTGTTTGAGCACTGAATATGGCTTGCATCTACTAGATCAGTGGTTCTCAACCTTTTTTGACCCATGCACCCCTTCACCATATTTTCAGAATGTCATTCCCCCCTTTTGTATTTCCTCTGTATAAAGCCCCCCCCCCCCCCCCCCCATTTTTCCCTACACAGCTTATGTAAAAATGGAAGCTAATTTTAATAACACATCTATAAATTGTATCATCTATTGTGTGAAGCTTCTGTATTTACATATCCAAACAGAATGCACTGTTTTGAATTAAAGATAAATATTCTTAAACTGTGAACAGCTCTGCAATATTCATGTATTTCTCTTTAATTTTGCACATAATATGTTTGTTATATTTTCAGTTATCAGTTATCAGTTATCAGTTGGGGTATCTTCGTTGCACTCCGGACATGTCCATAGGTGCTCAGATCCTCCCCCCAGCATATGCATCAGCGTCCGGTGGCTAATAGTGCCAGTTCTGTGTTGGTTGACGAGGCGCTTTGTTTTCCCGATGTACTTCTCGCGTCTGGCTGTGCCGATTCTTACTCCCAGGTCTTTCATCCTGGAAAGCGATGTGGAATCACTGGCGTCAAAATCCTCTGTTCTCGCCATATCTTTAAGGGCGTTAATGACATCGGCACGATCCATGGGCTGGCCATCTACAGGGGGTGCAGAGCCAGCCAATTTATCAGCTCGTTCATTTCCCTCGACTCCCGCATGTCCCGGGACGAAGATGAAGGTGACTTTGCGGACAACAGACTTCCGCAGCGACTCAGTCCACTGTCTACGTACAGATCCAGCTTCGACCTTCTGAATCATGCTCATTGAATCACTTAGTACACACACGTTGGTATAATGCTGTGATTCCAGCCATATGAAAGCCTGTGTAACTGCCATCACCTCCATCGTCATGCTGCTCGTGGTCATAGAGTGGGCACCACTGGATTCTTGAACGGTTCGGCCCGCTGAACGGGCTTGTAAATGCCCACGCACTTCTCTGCTGCTTTACAACAGATCCATCTGTATAGATGAGCACTTCGGGGCTATCTGAGTGATCATAGATGAGCGCGTTAACCTCTGCATTGACAGCGGCAGGGTTCTGCTCTCTGCACCGTCTGTCGAGTGTGATAATGCAGGAGAAGGTACACTTAAAAGCTGGAGGCACCGGCACCCATTCCTTGCCGGGGTTGATACTGGTAAGACTGCAGACCTGTCCGACGACATCTTCCGCCCGACCCATCCATGATTTGCCCCTCTTTAGCCTGTCACCCTTTTCTCTGCATACAGCGTCATGCAGAGGGTGCTGCTCATCTGCACTTATTTTTAAGTATGCACGAGCTCTCCAGATCTTGATCCTGTGTTCCATTGTCGGGAAGTCAAGGAGGTATCTCATTGCTACACAGCTGGTGTCTCTCGTGCAGCCCAAAATGATGCGCATGGCTTCGTTTTGTACCTTTTCAAGTCTTCCAATCTGTGTAGGGCTGACAGTGAGGATGGCCATTTTACTTATGATCAAGCAGGTATTACAGCAAACATAAGTTATGTGTGTGCTGATTTGTGGCCATTTTACATAATTATGGCCACAGCAAAATCAAAAATTGTACAGAATCCTTTAATGTGCAGTGAGGTCAGCATGGCCGAATGGATAAGAACGAGTGCCCCGGGAAGGTTAACCCGGTCAACAAATGCCCGCAGAAGTCGGATGTGTCTGCCTAATGGCGCAAGAATGCAGCTCTGCTGTAAACAGGCACAACACAATCACGTACGAAAAAAAACTCCAGATGAACGCAGAAGAAGAAGAAGAAGAAGAAGAAGAAGAAGAAGAAGAAGAAGAAGAAGAAGAAGAAGAAGAAGAAGAAGAACGAGTGTTCCTAAAAGTCCAGTGTGCTGATGCCAAGGTAAGGGGTTCAGCCCCTACATTGGACAGCTGGACTAAAATGTTGACTTCTCATCTTTGACATGGAGACGTAAATTACAAATATCTCTGAAGTCAGAGTAGGTTCACCTAATGGCAAAGGACACTGGTAATTGGGAAAGCTAATCCACACACAAAATTAAGTCCAGTGCTACTAGAAATAATGTGTACAGACTATGCTTGAGTTCAAAGCAAGCGAGCACCATAAAAAAAAAGATTATGTGCATAGTGCTCATGATTATCTGTTACTCAATAATGTGGGGTGGAGAGGGCAAATAAATGGCTTAACACTGATGATTTGAGACAGTATAAAGAAGACAGAATGAGTAAAACATACAGCAAAGGCAAGCAAATGCAAACTAAATGTGGTGTTAAATCAGTTACCCATTCAATTTCTGATATACTTGACAGCTGGGAGCAATGGTGGCATCATGATTAAAGCTCTAGTTTAACAAAGCAGTGGTCGGTGCCCAGGTTCAATACCTACCAGAGAGGATTCTTTTATCTGATCAGTACAGTTCTGGGGTCGACTCAACCTTATTAAATATTTCACTGTTTAAATTCTTTTCCTTGAAGGAGTTTCCTCATATAGATCTGTGACGTGGTAGGACCATCATATTTTGTAGGCCTGAATGCAGGGAGAAATAGGTGGCCAATCTTTCCCTCCCTCATTAGGCAATGAGCCCAGGCACTGAACCCTCCCCTCATCCAACCATGCTCATGACATTATTAGCGCAGTTCCCTATCAACTTTGCTAACATGCCTGCTAACTAGACATAAAATAGGTGCTGAATAATTTTCTGCAAATTGTTGGGTGAGGAAAATGTGGCAATGCTGGGGACTGAATACTCCAACTGATCATGCTGTGTCGTAGAGTACGTGAAAGTTTACCACTTCACACCCAAAAATACATTAAAAGGACAGAAAATGAGAAAGAGAAAGCAGTGTTAAGAACTTCTGTAAATGACAACACTTCACAATAGTTAAATAAGATTACTACTCTTGCAGGTCAGCATGGCCGAATGGATAAGAACGCGTGTTCTTAAACATCCAGTGTGCTGTCGCCGAGGGCAGGGGTTCAACCCCCTACACCAGACAGTTGGACTAAAATATTGACCTGTTGTCCTTGACTTGGGGATGTAAATTACAAGTACCTCTAAAGTCGGAGTGGATTTGCCTGATGGCAAGGGACACTGTTAATAGGGAAAGCTAATCCACAAGTAAATTCAGTCCAGCACTACTGAAGGTCAAGAACCCCGCTGATTTCTGCTTTAATATTTACAGCTTTCATTAAGTCATTTTTATATCTGTAATTTTTATTCCCATGTTTTGCCAAATTGCCGCGTTTAAAAAATAAAAAACAAAATTATTTAAATGATTACACATTTGCAACAAAAAAAAAAAAAAAATAAGCCTGTCCAGAGCTTTCCTGCTAAAACTAGGTAAATATCCAAACATCGATGGAGTTGTTTCCAGTTTGGTCTCACAGAGAGCCAGCGAGATCAATTTCGCACTTAGGCAGTTTAGCTATGGGCTCATGGCTCATTAAGAAATAACATATACAGTTTAGCATGTGTGCACATACCAGAGGTTTGCTGGGTATGCGGCGAACCTTATCAACAGAAAGATGAGATAGAGGCAAGCCTTACTTATGGGGAAAATTCATAGGACACAGAAAAACGAAAGATGTGGTAATGTGTAAAACTGACACTGCTGGGAACAAAATAATACAATGGGTAACACCCCAACTCATTGTAATATAATAGTGGATCAGAGTGTCATCCCAACCATTGTCTTCTCAGACCATGCGCCTAAAGGAGTAGGAGGATAAGGAGGAGGATAAGAGAGGAGAGGCGGAGGCTTAACTCTATGTATATATGAAGCAATTTCTATTGTCCGTAACCTATGCGCCACAAACAGTTGGGGGAGACGCCAGACAAGTTATACTATAGCCCTCCCTACATCGGGATGAGTCATCCTCAACCTCCTCCCCACTCCAGATTCATGAACCATAACGACCAGTGTTATCGAAGCAAGTCAGATTTGATAATTATCATATGCATCAACTTTCCCCAAGTATGGCGTCTCGGTTGCCAACGGAAACAAAGCCTGGCACGTGTACGGCTTATAAGGGTAATCAGTGTCTGACATCTGACGGGTTTTACGAGCACCAGCTCATACTTATAAACTCGAATATTGGACTTGACTGTTTTTTTGGTGCAGGTTGGGGGAGGGGGCATTTGACGCATTGGTCGGTCGAGTCAAGGACACAGGCACGCTAATTAATCTGAATAGAACGACCTCCTATTACCACATTTACTCAATGCCACTGGAGAAACCCATCTGAATACTACGTTTGAGTTCAAAAGCCTCAGTTCTCTACTTTAGTGCTAGTGCAATGGTCAATGATGGGCATCAGTATGTTGCCCCAGGAAAGATCAAGATGCGCGTTCCAAACATTTTAACTTGTATTTGTTTGCTAGTTTGGGGGGGGGGGGGGGGGGTGTACCAACAGTACCAGTAGCAATCTGATTATATGTCCGTCTCGCCTTTCCCCTGAGCGTTGAGCGTTGGCCAGATCCCCTCGTCACTCCTCGCTGTCTCATTCTTGCCAGACCATGGTAATCCATTTGCTCCTCCGAGGTGTACATGTGCTCCCACAAGGCCGCAACCACGTCTGCCTTGTCATGTATCAATACTCCACCAAGTTCTGCAGAGCCAGCCAATCTGTCCGCCTTTTCATTTCCCAGCACACCGGCATGCCCCGGAGAAAATATCCAGGCGATGCTTGTCACCCGTGACCTCCGAAGCGAAGCAAGCCACTCCGCACGAAGCCTGCCCGTCCTCACCCTCGTCAGCATGCTTTCTGAGTCAGTTACAATCACAATGCTGTGTGTGTCGTATTCTCCATCCAGCGGAGAGCCGCAGTGACTGCCTCCACCTCCATTCTTAAGCTGGATGTTGTGGTATCATATGCCAGGCTCTCCTGCACAATGAAGTCCTTGTGATTGCATAGCATAGGTTGGAATCACCTAATCATAATGCTTTGATATATCTGATTACTGTTCGCCGAATACAGTATATGATGTGTGCTCTCTTTATTAACTCTATGATTGCTAATAAGTAAATGTTCTGTGATAGCTGACTTCAGCATTTTATGACATGTCGACTGCACAGAGATTCCTGAAAATTTATTAACTCTCCCCAACCCCCACCCCTTTTGTTTCTGGTATATGTTTGGTTGGTTACTATATGCTAATTGTCCTTCCGTTCTACCTATGAAAGTTGCTTAGCATTCACACTGGAATTGATAAATGCAGTTTGATTTGGCATATGGAGATAATAATTCTTTCTCAGATGGAGTAGGTATCGAGGTGGTGTTATATCTGATCATTGGTTCATATCATGTTTAAGGCGTCTGTGTTTACATTCACAAAGGAAATACATTGTTTTGACTTTCTTATTGTGTTTTCTGTGTAAATGTTGATCAGGTCTGGGAGAGAATGCATTTGAAAACAGCTGGGTACACAGTACATGACACGGACAGCCACAGGAGAAGCTGGGCCTAATGGAGCAACAACTGAAATAATAGACATCCCACTGACAGGTAAAAAACTGGACTTGCTATAAACAGATAAAATAAGAAAAATTCCCAGATGTAGATGGAATACCAAAGCAGTAAGACATCTAGGAATCAGAGCATTCAAACTGCAACAAATCTGTAACAGATGCTGGAATAATGGTGCACTGATAGAGATTTATAGTGGGGTGACTATAACACCTCTTTTTAAGCTTAGGAAAAGCAATACAATGTCCTCTAGTTACAGGACTATAGGTCTGAGAAACTCCCTCTGTGAGACATATTAATACACTACCTGAAAGTAAACAGCTCATAATACCACAACAGACAAACTACAGGAACTGCCACTGCACCAACTAAAATATCAAGTCACATACGTCTCTTCAGACTGGACACCAACTAAAATATCAAGTCACCTACATCTCTTCAGACTGGACACCAACTAAAATATCAAGTCACATACATCTCTTCAGACTGAACACCAACTAAAATATCAAGTCACATACATCTCTTCAGACTGAACACCAACTAAAATATCAAGTCACCTACATCTCTTCAGACTGGACACCAACTAAAATATCAAGTCACCTACATCTCTTCAGACTGAACACCAACTAAAATATCAAGTCACCTACATCTCTGCAGACTGGACACCAACTAAAATATCAAGTCACCTACATCTCTTCAGACTGAACACCAACTAAAATATCAAGTCACCTACATCTCTTCAGACTGGACACCAACTAAAATATCAAGTCACCTACATCTCTTCAGACTGAACACCAACTAAAATATCAAGTCACCTACATCTCTTCAGACTGGACACCAACTAAAATATCAAGTCACCTACATCTCTTCAGACTGAACACCAACTAAAATATCAAGTCACCTACATCTCTTCAGACTGAACACCAACTAAAATATCAAGTCACATACATCTCTTCAGACTGAACACCAACTAAAATATCAAGTCACATACATCTCTTCAGACTGAACACCAACTAAAATATCAAGTCACCTACATCTCTTCAGACTGGACACCAACTAAAATATCAAGTCACATACGTCTCTTCAGACTGAACACCAACTAAAATATCAAGTCACCTACATCTCTTCAGACTGGACACCAACTAAAATATCAAGTCACATACGTCTCTTCAGACTGAACACCAACTAAAATATCAAGTCACCTACATCTCTTCAGACTGAACACCAACTAAAATATCAAGTCACATACATCTCTTCAGACTGGACACCAACTAAAATATCAAGTCACATACATCTCTTCAGACTGGACACCAACTAAAATATCAAGTCACCTACATCTCTTCAGACTGAACACCAACTAAAATATCAAGTCACATACATCTCTTCAGACTGAACACCAACTAAAATATCAAGTCACATACATCTCTTCAGACTGGACACCAACTAAAATATCAAGTCACATACATCTCTTCAGACTGGACACCAACTAAAATATCAAGTCACCTACATCTCTGCAGATTGGATACATTTAAAAGAGAAAGGTTTGCTCTGGCTATGTGAACAGGCCTACAAAATACATTTGATAATGTGTGGGGAAAAGATTAATTAAGTAAATGAAATGACAATTATAACATGTACAAGTGAATGAAATCACACCCACACAACAGAAAAGTCAGAGTCAAACTATAAGGTCATTAAAGTCAGAATAATGCTACAGCATCAAGGAGTACTAAAAGGAGGGGTCCTGTTACTTGTATTCTTTATGTACATCAACAACATCACCAAAATACAACCATGTGGTGTTACTTGGCTGGTTGGTGAATCCTATGGGAGACTATATTTTAATTCTTAAATCCAATGCTGTGAGGTCCAGGTTGTTTGAGCACTGAATATGGCTTGCATCTACTAGATCTGTGGTTCTCAACCTCTTTTGGCCCATGCACCCCTTCACCATATTTTTTCAGAATGTCATTCCCCCCTTTTGTATTTCCTCCGTATAAAGCCCCCCCCCCCCCCTTTTTTTTTCCTACACAGTATATGTAAAAATGGAAGCTAATTTTAATAACACATCCATAAATTGTGTCACCTATTGTGTGAAGCTTCTGTGTTTACATTTCCAAACAGAATGCACAGTTTTGAATTAAAGATAAATATTCTTAAACTGTGAACACCTCTGCAATATTCATGTATTTCTCTTTAATTTTGCACATAATATATTTGTTATATTTTACTTATCAAGCAGGTATTACAGCAAATATAAGTTATGTGTGTGCTGATTTGTGGCCATTTTACATAATTATGGCCACAGCAAAAACAAAATATTATGTACAGAATCATTTAATGTGCAGTGAGGTCAGCATGGCCGAATGGATAAGAATGAGTGTTCCTAAAAGTCCAGTGTGCTGATGCCAAGGTAAGGGGTTCAGCCTCTACATGGGACAGCTGGACTAAAATGTTGACTCCTCATCCTTGACTTGGGGACGTAATTTACAAATATCTCTGAAGTCAGAGTAGGTTCACCTAATGGCAAAGGACACTGGTAATTGGGAAAGCTAATCCACACACAAAATTAAGTCCAGTGTTACTAGAAGTAATGTGTACAGACTACGCTTGAGTTCAAAGCGAACGTGCACCATAAAAAGAAAGGTTATGTGCATAGTGCTCATGATTATCTGTTACTCAATACTGCCAATGTGGGGAGGGCAAATAAATGGCTTAACACTGATGATTTGAGAAAGTATAAAGAAGACAGAATGAGTAAAACATACAGCAAAGTCAAGCAAATGCAAACTAAATGTGGTGTTAAATCAGTTACCCATTCAATTTCTGATATACTTGACAGCTGGGAGCAATGGTGGCATCGTGATTAAAGCTCTAGTTTAACAAAGCAGTGGTCGGTGCCCAGGTTCAATACCCACCAGAGAGGATTCTTTTTTCAGATCAGTACAGTTCTGGGGTCGACTCAACCTTATTAAATATTTTACTGTTTAATTTAAATTCTTTTCCCTGAAAGAGTTTCCTCATACAGATCTGTGACATGGTAGGACCATCATATTTTGTAGGTCTGACTGCATGGAGAAATAGGTGGCCAATCTTTCCCTCCCTCATTAGGCAATGAGCCCAGGCACTGAACCCTCATCCAACCATACTCATGGCATTATTAGCGCAGTTCCCTATCAACTTTGCTAACATGCCTACTAACTAGACATAAAATAGGTGCTGAATAATTTTCTGCAAATTGTTGGGTGAGGAAAATGTGGCAATGCTGGGGACTGAATACTCCAACTGATCATGCTGTGTCGTAGAGTATGTGAAAGTTTACCACTTGACACCCAAAAATACATTAAAAGGAAAGAAAATGAGAAAGAGAAAGCACTGTTAACTTTTGTAAATGACAACACTTCACAATAGTTAAATAAGATTACTGCTCTTGCAGGTCAGCATGACCGAATGGATAAGAACGTGTGTTCTTAAACATCCGGTGTGCTGACGCCAAGGTCAGGGGGTTCAACCCCTACACCAGACAGTTGGACTAAAATGTTGATCCGTTGTCCTTGACTTGGGGATGTAAATTACAAGTACCTCTAAAGTCGGAGTGGATTTGCCTGATGGCAAGGGAACTTGTTAATAGGGAAAGCTAATCCACAAGTAAAATTCAGTCCAGCACTACTGAAGTAGTGTGTCAACTATGCTTGAATTCAAAGCAAGTGAGTGGGGGAAAAAAAGATTACTGCTCTAAGGCACTGGTTAATTAAATTAGGTACTAAACAATTAATGTCAACAAAAGTATCTGACAAAGCTGGCAAACACTACAACATCAAGCTGCATCACACTTCAAAACAAAATAAATGATGTAATGAATAATAATCTTAGAGGCGGAGTTATGGAGTTTGTACTTTGTGTGACGCTTTCCAAGCTGCAGAAAGAGACTGAGCCATATGGGATAAAAACCCAGTGCAATGAAGTCGACCCTGTCGACTTTTAAGCAACTTTTTTTTTAAATCTTAGAGGAAGACCAAAACAGTTAGTTGCCTGCCCTTTACGGGAAGTTGCAATAACCCCAACATTTATTGGCTGTTTGTGATTTACTTGGGACTTTTAGGTAAGTAATTTGTCATTGCTTTCTGAAAGATCAACGCCTCAAGCCATCAAAATCAACACAAAGTGGTCCGCTTCCAAATCACCTGAGGCTGATTTTGAAGCCTCGGCACCGCTGTGTTGGAGAGTTATCAAACTGTGCATCTCACTATCCACTAAACCACAGAGACAGGCAGTCAAGTTAATTAAACAATCTTGGTTCAGGAATAAGTAAGACAAACCGCAGTAGAAAATTCAACTGAGAAACAAGGACATGGATGAGAAGTTTAATTAGTCAACACAATAATAAATAAACACTACATGTATGAGGGGTTAGTTTAAACAATAGCAAACTGGGCTAGTTAGGAAATTAGCAATACTAAATACTGGCATTATTATGTTTCAATGTATAATTAATTAATCCAACAGTGGAAGAAATGAACTCTCTTGTTCCAAACACACTGAGCATACCATTGCAATAGATTGTAAACAATGCCAAAACTGAATTGAATTATTTGAACCAACGGCCCCCTCTGCCGTGCGTCCACCTTGACGAGGTAGAGGGGCTTGAGCGTTCCAATGACCCCAAGAGCTATGCCGACGGTAGCACAGCTACTGGTAGGGTCACCCATGTCGGACAGGTCAAGGGAGAGGGACCAGACGAAGTGACGCACAAACCTGCTGCCTTGTAGGTAGACTGGGGACAGTCAAAGGCTAGGGAAAGCATCCCGAACAAATGCTTGTCGAAATCGGATGTACTGAGCCACAGGCTTGACAAAGAAGTGCAACGTAACTTTATCATTTCATGATGCCACAGATGAAAATAAATCGTTATGGTGCTAATCCCGTGAAGTCCCATCAGGCGGTGATAGTGCCGGGCCCCCTGCCTCGAGGGGGTCCACCCATGACTACTGGTGGTCACCTTCCCCTGTGCTGTGGAGTCAAGGCACAGAGGAGTAGGTTAAGAGTTATTGACCAAACACCCCGGACACTCAACATACTACAATGGAATGCAGAAGGAATTTATAACAAGAAAGCCTCCCTAACACAGCGTCTTCATAAAGATAGAATAGATGTGGCATGCATTCAAGAGACACACCTCAACGCCAATCGCACATTTTCAGTCAAGGGATATCAGGCCACACGTTTCGACCGTGAAGGACACAAAGGAGGAGTTCTAATACTTACACGAAATACAATACCTTGCAGCGAAGTATCTGTGATCTCTGACAACCAAACGGAAATTATAGGTGTTGATATAATGATAAAGGAAGTGAAAATAAGAATTTACAATCTGTATAGCCCGGCAGATAAGGATCTTACACTCTCAAACATGGAAATAACTGACACAAATTGCATTGTTGTCGGAGACTTTAATAGCCGTTCAGAAAGATGGGGATACCCAGATACTGACAAAAGAGGAGATGAAGTGGAGGACTGGGAAATAGACTCAAATCTCCATCTACTCAACAAAGCGGATGACACACCGAGCTTTTACTCCAGAAGATGGATTACCACTTCTACTCCAGACTTAGCTTTCTGCACAGGAGGACATCCTCCACAAAATCGATCGCCATGTGCTTGACCAATTAGCAGGTAGTGACCACAGACCAATCAAGCTTGTAATAAATATGGAGTATGTTCCACAGGAGCAAAAGCCTTTGCCCCGTTGGAATTACAAACGAGCAGATTGGGACAGATTTGCCATACTAACAGACAGATATTGTGAAAACATAAATACACGATATGGCAACATGAAGCAAATGGTGGAAAGTCTAAACAGAGCAATAATACAGGCGGCCACTGAGTCTATTCCAAGAGGAGCGAGGAAAAATTACAAACCATACTGGACTGAAGAACTACAAATTTTGGAGGACAAAGTTGAAGATGCTAGGAAGACCGCAGAGAGAGAACAAACAACTGAAGCGAACATCTCTCTCAAAGCCATCTCAGCAAAATATAAAAGAACAGTAAATCAAACAACAAGAGATTGTTGGAGGAAAAAAACAGAAAACCTGAATTTTGACAGGGATGGAAACAAACTATGGAAACTAGTGAAAGCCATGAACAATGAAGGACCTAGAAACAAACAAATAACAATTAAACAAGGAAATGCCTTGCTTACAGGAAAAAAGGCTGCAAATGCACTAATGGAACACTATGCCAGTGCAAACCACATTGATATTACAGCCGAACAGAAGAATGCAATCAAAGATAAACAGATACATCATAGATATACAGAGACAGCAGCAGAATATATGATGGCAAATCTAACAATGGAAGAAATGGAACAGGCAATGAATACCCTAAAAAAGAAGACATCACCAGGAAAGGATGGAATCACAAATGAAATGCTAATAGGACTAGGCACTACGGCAAAAAAGAAACTACTAGCAGTCCTAAATTACAGCTGGAAGAGGGGAATAGTCCCTCAGGCATGGAAGGAAGCTATACTAATACCAGTCCCAAAGAAAGGAAAAGACCTGGAAGAACCAAATGGCTATCGACCTATCAGTCTTCTTAGCTGTGTAGGAAAATTAATGGAACGCATTATCAATGGCAGGCTAACATGGCATCTGGAAGAAAACACACTCTTAACACCACACCAAGCAGGATTCAGAAAGTACAGATCCACTGAAGATCAAATAACCTATATAGCTCAGGAAATAGAGGATGCCTTCCAAGAGAAAAAGCACACACTAGCGGTCTGGATAGATTTAGAAAAAGCATTTGATAAAGTATGGAAGGAAGGACTGAAAGTAAAACTACAAAAAATGCATGTCTGTGGGAAAATGTACAAATGGATCAGCCACTACCTTGAGAACAGAACTGCCAGGACAAAAGTACAAGGACAAACCAGCAAAATGATGCTGTTGGAGCAAGGTGTCCCCCAAGGAGGAGTTCTTTCACCAACATTATTCCTAGCATATATAAACGACTCATCACGGAAAATTTTCCAGCCAGAGTACACACATCATCCTTTGCAGATGACCTAGCCATATGGACATCTGAAGAATATATTAGTACAGCTAACAGCAGAATACAGCAAGCCCTATTAGCGCTAGAGGACTGGTCAAAATCATGGCTAGTGAAGATAAGTGAGGAGAAAACAACATGCACAGTGTTCTCCCTCTCAACTAAAACTCAGCAACCTAAGCTGGTATTGAATGGAAAAATATTGCGCCATGAGAAAATCCAAACTATCTAGGAGTCACCTTTGATCGTCGCCTGACATGGAAGACACAGGTTGAGAAAATCGAACAAGAGCAAGGCAAAGAATGGCAATCATGAAAAGCTTGCTGGTACAACGTGGGGAGCAGATGAGAAAGTTCTCAAGAAGTTATATACTGGACGGGTAAGGCCAGCACTGGAATATGGCATTGCAGCTTGGGCAACAGCAGCTAAGTCAAACTTTAACAAAATAAGTAGAGTCCACAACCAAGGAATGCGAATCATAACTGGAAGCCTGAAGACAACGCCTATTAATGAATTAGAAAAGATAACTTGTTTACAACCAATGCAGGATAGAAGAGATAGCAGAGCCCAGCAACAAGCTGAAAAATTTAGAAGATTGACAGACCACCCTATGTATAAAAGGTTTAGTGGTTTTGGAAAGGGAAGACTGAAGCGTAGCAACTTTGTAGAACTGCAAAACGAAAGATTAGGGCAGATCCCATACTTAACATATCAACAGTCAAACCCATTTACAATGCAGACAAGTTCCCAGCTTGGAGACAGCAGCAACTGCCTGAGATGATAGAAAACATTCCTGGTATTGAGAAAAAGAACACTCAGCATGAAACCGAAAGAAGAGAAATAACCCTAAACTACATAAAAGAACATTACCCAAGCAGCAATTAGACCCATGCATATACAGATGGATCAGCCAAAAATTCAGTAGAGAATGGAAGAGGAGGAATTCTCCTAAATTTAAAAAATGGAGTGAAAAAAACACATTCAGTGGCAACTGGAAAGTTTTCAAGTAACTTCAAAGCGGAGGTAGAGGCTCTGAAAACTGCAGCAGAAATGCTTTTGATGGAGGAAAATAAAGACACGCAAATAGCTATCTTTACAGATGCAAAGTCAGCTGTCTCAATACTGAAGAGCAAAAACAGCACAGAACTAGCTGACCTAAGAGCAGCACTCCATGGTCTATGCCAGAAATCCAAAAAAGTTGTAATACAGTGGATCCCATCACATTGCAGTATACCTGGAAATGAAGAGGCTGACAGACTGGCAAAAGAGGGCGGACGACTACCACAGCCTGACATAGACATAACCTATAATGAGGCAAAGAGGTTGATAAAAAGCACTTATAGAACCAAATGGGAATCAGAGCATCCAGGCCACCAGAAGGATGATGCATATTACAAACTCGACCGAAGAGAACAAGTAGCAATCTTCAGACTCCGCACAGGACATAACAGGCTGAAATACCACTTGTTCAACAAACTAAAGATAGGAGATACAGATGAATGTAATTGTGGAACTGGTAAAATGACAGCTAAACATTTGCTGCAAGAGTGCCCAATATATGCAGAACAGAGAAAGATATTTTGGCCCACACCTGCTTCATTCGAGGACAAGCTTTATGGAGATATCAACAAGCTCAAGTCGACTGCAGCTTACTTTAACTGTATTCAGGTTGACATTTAAATGTACATGAAGTTTTTAGACTGCCACACTTCATACCACAGGCATGTCGGTTACACAAGCCTCCCAGAGGCATGAAATGGAATATTGCTTGGATAGCAAATCCATTACGTGGAAAGTCCGAATCGAAAGCTCACTGTGTGGATGTCACCTGCAAACTGCATTCTTCTGGCTTCTGGAAGAACAGCCTATGGTGAACGGAAGGCCCAATATACGGAAGTAAGGCTAAGCAGCCATGTGCAGGACGTGACGATTCCTTGGGTGAGCCCAGTACCAGAGCGCTGTGTGATGGCTCTGCAATTATGGAAGCCTCCTTGGATGGCGGGGAATGCCCATGGTCTGCCCCTGCCTTCCCTTGAGGGCCGACCAGGATGCCTTTGGCTGTTCTATATGGGCCAGCTGGGATGGGAGATAACACCACAACAGTGAGAGTCTAACGTCCTAAGAAACCCCCCGGGAAGGTTAACCCGGTCAACAAATGCCCGCAGAAGTCGGATGTGTCGGCCTAACGGCGCAAGAACGCAGCTCTGCTGTAAACAGGCACAACGCAATTACGTCCGAAAAAAAAACCGGATGAACGAAGAAGAAGAAGAAGAAGAACCAACGGCAGTAAATGAGTAAAGTTATATTTCTATGTATCAGTATTATTAAGGTAATAAAAAGATATTTACTGTTTTTCTTGACTTAGTAGAGTAAAAACAAAGTGACGATAGTTGAAAGTATATAGTTAATAATATAGCGGCACAAAAAAAAGCGTTTTCAAGGGTTTTCATGTTATTTTTCATGATTATATATGAAAATGATAAGAAATGTGTAACACCCAAGACAACACTTTAATTCAGACAAAGAAATAAATAGCAGAAACAAAACATATAATTATAACTGAGTTTGTAGCAGACAAGCATGCTTACCTTCATTATAAGCCTGAGATGCCCCTGTTGTAGGACATTCTATGAAGAAAACAGTAACAAAGACGGCGACGAGGCACCAACAGCGTGAACTCCACATCATAATTATGTTCAATAACATAACTAGTACACTAGTTCACTTGCAATCTCTGTTTCTCGCCTGCATTCATTGTCTGTAGTCCATGCTATTCCCTGCCGCAAATGTAAGAAGGCTAGCTTGCCATCTGCAAATATATTCCTCTGCAAGTTACAAGGCAAGGCGAACCCCTACCACGGACGGAATCTCTCTCCCTAACACTCAAAGATTCTCTCTGTGTTTGCTTTCCTGCCTTCTGCTAGGCCGATCTAGAATCAAACTACACGCACCGTCCGCGCTACACTTTCTTGCTTATCAGACATGGCCGTGGAACACTTCTACACGGGGCAATTGTAATTTTCACCACCTCTCAGAATTACACAACTGTTAGTGTAACAACTGCAGTTGTTTATTCTGTTTTGAATTAAGAAGCTCTTCACTGTTGTCTTGAATTAGCGTTTATGTTGTCTTGAATTAGCAAATATGCTCATTGTTAATATTGATATTGTAAGGTTATCTATCACTCACTATCAATACTATCATTGTCAATGTCAACGTAGTTACTAGAGAGAACATATAAGGCTAAGGAAAGGAGGGTCGCGCAGTAGCCAGGCGCTACCCTGTCGGTGCGGTGGTCAAGGGTTCAATCCATATCGGGGTTGATTCGCAATTTTCAAAAATGTCCTGGTCTCCCAGGTATACAGCCTTAATTTAAATGGGTACCGGGAAATGCCTTGAGAAGTAAAGGCTGCCGGTGCGATGCTGCCTGCAGCCCCTACCGTGTGCGATTGGTCTATACAATGCTAGTTTAGTTTAGTTGACAGATCAACATCACAATACACGGATGTAACTCATAAGTGCTCTGTTCTACTCTTAACTCAAGCCTCAGTCCGGAGAATCTCAGCTCAGTGCACGAACTCCGTAGCACCGGCGAGGATCCTGAAATACTTTGGGTAGATTTTTAACTCAAAATTTTGCCCGGGCAGCGCCGTTAGGCAACTCTTTTTCGATTTCCAAATGCCAAGTTTTTTTTTACGTGCGAAACAGTACACACGGGCGTCCGATCTCACTACCCAGAGACCAGGGGAAATGTTGTTACTAGAAGTCCACGTGAAAACATCCCGGGGCTTCAACCCGGGACCTCCAGCACTCGAGGCGAACACCATACCTCGAGACCACTCAGCATGCTGCCTTGCGGTAGGTAAAGGATCATTTACTTTACTTTTTCAGGGGAGGGGTTTTCGTGGCGAAGTAGTTACGCCGCCTTCCTCGAGCTTCGAAGATTGTGGGTTCGGTTCCCGGCTCTGTTATTCGGTCCGCGAGTGTAGTTTTCTTGAAGACTCCTGGGTGTCGTCGTCGCTGGAGCTACGGAGTTCGTGCTTTGTGCGACTCTTTCAGCAGGCCGCCGTGCGGAAAGAGACTGAGTCACGTGGAATAAAACCCGGTGCAATGAAGTCTAACCTCAGGTCTTAAATCCATTGAAACGTTACTTTTACAAGGAGACAAGCAGTGTTCTTTGGACATGTGATGAGAAGATCTCATCTCATCATGTTCCACTTGTACCTTGCGGTGTCGAGGTCAGTCCGTTTATACTTCTGAGTTTTGCTACGAGCAGTATGAAGATCCCCTGCCAGCTTGCTAGGCTAGGCCAGTCGCAGGTTTAGGACACTAATCTTCTTCTTCTTCTGCGTTCATCCGGATTTTTTTTTCGGATGTGACTGCGTTGTGCCTGTTTACAGCAGAGCTGCGTTCTTGCGCCGTTAGGCCGACACATCCGACTTCTGCGGGCATTTGTTGACCGGGTTAACCTTCCCGGGGGACACTAATCTGACCACAGGGAGTCCATCCCCTATGGCGAGCCATAGCCCCGTTAGCCCATGAATGGGAAAGAGGCAGCGGTAGACCGAGAAAAATGATGCTAGATGGACTGGGACGGTGATATAGAGGAGGATTACCCGCATTGGAATTGATCCAGGATACTAAGAATGAAATCTGTGGAGAAACTTTAACGCCTACACCAGTTGGCAGGGCATGTGATGATGAAGGCCACTTTTTGGCCAACTTATGTGGTGTGTGTGTGTGTGTGTGTGTGTGTGTGTGTGTGTGTGTGCGTGTGTGTTGCTAACCCTCTGGTGTGTCTCCACGTTGAAGTGGTAGAGGGGCTTATGTGCTTCAATGCCGAGGGTAGCGTAGTTACTGGTAGGATCTCTTATGTTGGACAGGTCAGGGGCAGATATCCCTTACAGGACGTTGCAGTCAACATCAGCATTTTCAACGGCTAGGAAAAGCAAACTAAAAAAAAAAAAAAAAAAAAAATATTGTCGAATCAGAAAGTGCTAAACCACAGATGAAGCAGTGCTACGTAATTCGCTTTATGATTCTATATTTATTTCACTTAATTGAAACATTATGAACAACAAGCAGCTGTCAGAGTAGCCAGTGAAACGTCAAACTGGTTTGAAATGCAAAGAGGATTAAAATAGCGTTGCATTCTCTCCACGCCAGTGTTCAATATTTATGCTGACAATGTCACGATTAACGTGAAAAATTGTGAGAACTATAACAATGTTGATCAACTCATAATTTATTCAACCCCAATTCCAGAATTCAATATGCAGATGACTTCTTTTAAATGACGCAAAGGTATTAGAACAGTTAATTCTGTACGTTAAAAAAAAAATAGTGAACATGAAAATGTAAAAAAATAAGAGTTATGTCCCCAGACAGTTTTATATACATAGGCAAAACATTAAATACGCTTATGAAGAATTGAAAATGCCACAAACTTTTAATACCATGACTCTATGGGAGTCACAGTGGCGAAGTGGTTATGCCACCCACCTCGGGCTTCGAAAGTTATGGGTTCGATTCCGAGCTACGTCTTTTGGTTGACGAGTGCAATTTTCTGGGTACTCCTGGGGGTCGTCGCTGGAGCTAAGGAGTTCGTGCTGTGTGTGACACTTTCGGCAGGCTGCCCTGCCGAGAGAGAGAGAGAGAGAGAGAGAGAGAGTCATATGGGACAACACCCGGTGCAATGAAGTCAATCTTCTTGCCTTTTTACAGCCATGATTCCATGTTTTTGACAGTTTTGACTCCATTTTTACCAACAATGGATACTATTCAACGGAACTCAGAAAGAGATTGGACATAGCTATGAAGAAATTACACAACATTAAGGGAGTCAGAAAGAGACTGTTCATAGCAATGTAGAAATTACACAATCCATGGCACAACACAAGCAAACCAACTGAAGTAAATTGTTTAAGTACATGCACTTTCCTTGAGACAACATACGGCTGTAAGTCATTAACCATTTTGTATATAACCATTTTGTATATAATTTTTCATAAACATCTTTTGTCAGCATATGACGTATTAATGTATAATGAGCTTCTGTCTGTCACTTAGTTGTGAATGAGAGTAATGATGAAACAATTTAGCAGCTCACAACTCACACTCAATACAGGACAGAAGTGTAAAGTCGACAGCGCAGTATCAAGCATGACTAAAACTGAAGGAAGTTATGGGGCATAACCAGTTGAAAAGACAGGTGTTCGGTCACCATGACAGCAAATTTGTGGTCAAAGGCCACGGACAGCAAACCCAAAGTCGTGGCGGTTCAGGAGATCTGTGAAGGAGAGGACGAAAATATTGCACAACAGTCGCAGCAGGGGCAGTGGGTGAGGTGTATTGGGAATAGGTAAATGACATGGAACGATAACTGGCACACTGCACGCATATGCCTAAGCGCCGTCAGATCACTTTACAATGTCCAATTAACAGCTGCCAACCTGGTCAAGTGGAGTAAATCCACTGAACCAGCATGTCCCCTCTTTAAAGGAAAGAACCGGAAATGAAAGCTTGTGCTGTCTGCATGCAAAGTAGCCCTTTGCCAAGGCCGATTCACATGGCGCCACAATGAATTACTCACCGTGCTGGCAGCCATAATGGAAGAGGCAAGAATGGAGGTGAACAGAGTGGCCACTGCCAGGCCGATGCGGATTGACTTCGCCAAAGGTGGGCAGAAACGTGTAGAGAAGGAAGACTACTGCAGACTTACCGTCCATCCTTGATGGCGCGGATTACTGAGAGCTGGCTGTTGACCTGAAAGGCCATGATCGTTATTCGGCAGAAATCCGACAGTTTCAGCTGCCACATGACATTGTACTGCACTCTTCGTCGACTCGGCAGTTAATGGCAATTAATGCTGATCGAGCTGACCTTTCCATAGGAATCAAGGAACAACACACATACAAGATGGAAAAGTACGATGACGTGGTCGCAAGTCTGAGACACGAAGGGTATACTGTCAGGCTATTCACCATATAGTTAGGCGCAAGAGGTCTAATCTCCTATTTCGTGTATGACGAAAGCAGTTAGGCATTACAGGGCAAGCGAGAACTCGAGCTCAAAAACATCGGTGCTAGGCAGCAGAAAATGTCTCGTGCGGACTCTGGAACAATTGGAATTTTAGTGGTAACAAATCACTACAGCAATATGGTTCACGTTCCTGTCTGCACGTCGAAGTATTTTATTATTTTTATTTTCGCTCGCTCGCTCTGGATTCAAGCGTAGTCCATCTACACTACTTATGGTAGTGCTGGACTGAATTTTGCGTGTGGATTAGCTGTCCCCTATTAACAGTGTCCCTCGCCATCAGGCGAACCCACTCCGACTTCAGAGATAACATCGAAGTATGTCTAAAGTCTTACATGAAAGCTAGCGCACAATCTCTCATCTAAGATCGGGAACTTTTACTGTCTTATGTCGACTCCATAGCATCCCCCTAAATGAGTGCAGTGCACTTGAGACTGGGACTCTGCAATGTGGTCCAAACACCACGTTGTAGCATTTGCCAAAGAAAGGAATAACTGTCGAAGTCCAGCCTCCAGCAAAGTTGCTAATAGTGGTGTATGACGTCTTGCAAGGGCCACGCTCCGCAGCAGAGACAGGGTGAAGGTTGTGGCGCCCAAACCCACAACCGAATAGCCCAGAGGAAGAGCTGGTTTCCTAGGGTCTAGCAAGAGTGCGGCTCCGTGAACCGTGAACAGGGTACGAAGAAGGAACATGGCAGCAATGACGTGTACTAATGCATTGCGAGGCCCTGAATTGGAGGCGACGACAGAAAGGCAAGTCAGGGGGAAAGAAACTGGCTTCCGACGACCGAAGGTCTAAAATATGTGTGAGGGCACGAAGCACCGGGTGGACGATGCTCTCTTCCCCTAATGAGGGGGAGGGGGTTGTGGCTTGCGAGCAGCCACAATGCGTATTTGTGGGAAAAGTGGAAAAACGACCCAAAAGTCTCGAAACGGTGTATGAGCACACGGCGGAGAAAAGTACCCGGAGTCATGACGTGGGTGGACCCTCCCTCATAAAGTGTTGGGAAGATAAAGGACTGAAACATTCGGGAAAGAGGGACTGATTCATAAGTTTCCTGCCGTGTCTGCTCCGCAGCGGAGTTTTTAATCCATCCATCATGTGCCATGCCGGAAAGCGTGGGCGGTAATGACTCGCCATTTCACTCGATCACCAGAGTCGTGGATCAGCTCAGTGTTCCTGTCTCGACCATGCCATGTGGCCAGCCATCCAGGTATTTACTTCTCGGTCTTCCCCTTGGTCAGTTCCCTTCGATCTTGCCAGTTGTCACCAAGTTCTCCAATTTATTTCTTATCATAACATGTCCAAAAAATTTTGACTGTACTTCTAATTTCTCTAACCAATTTACAATTTTCATTTGTTTTTGATTTTCGATCAGTTTTTGGTCACGCACGTGTAATAATGTATGTAACCATCACTGAGCTTTCCTAATGAGTTCAACATCAATTAAATGGATAATAATACGACTTTAAATTTGGAGTAAAAATACCAGTTAAGATAGAAACATATATAATCAGAATTTGTAATTGAATTATGAATATTCAATACAATTAAGATTTGATAATTTATCGTAACAAACACTTTTTGAATATTAAATAATAAATGAAAATACAATAAATGTGTTCAAAATATTATTTTGGCTTGTGTTGTGCCCGGCCATGTTAACGGAAGTTGGCTTATCAAAGATTTCTAAGGTAGGGTGATAAACCCCCATCCAAACAAGAACATTTTCATACGTCTGTGTTGGTTTTCTTTAAATGTCTTGTGTTTTTAAAATCTCCACTACAGTTTAATTACGTGAAGTCTTAGTGTGCATTACGTGAAGTCTTAGAGCCAAGGGAAGCATTCAAGATATCTGAGAGAGAAGCAGATTTCCTCTGCTGTGTCCTCTTTTGTCATCGCTAAGTAAGAAGAGCTACACCAAGCGGTGGTTGCTTGGTAGAATTACTGTGACGGTGATGGACGATTCTTAAGAATTGTCGCTTACAGGAGTCAAAGCAAATACCGAGGCTTTGAAGGCTTCAGCAGAAATTCTGATAGAAGAAAAGAAAACTAGAAAGATTCAGCGCTATTCACACGTCAGTGTTCAAGTTTCAAAAAGTCAAGCAAAGCGCCAAAGCCTTTGGCAAAGGTGCCAAATGAAAAACTCTGTGTTGAAGAGTGTAGTCTGTAGATACGGAACATTTATTTATAAATAATTTAATATTTTAATATAGCAGATTTCATTTGTATAGATTAATCGCACTTGATGGATCACACCAGTTAGCTTTAACTTCCTTAAACATTTTCTTGGCACCCATGTTGGGCTGGTTCACCACAGGGGTTCCAGGTCAATTCACAAGCAATCTCAATCACCAACAGAGAGCATGTTATGTTATCCTTTGCTTGATTTATTCTCATCATCTTTGTTCTTCACCTATTAAATTAATTTTGTGACCTCCCATCAAGTGTGTTTAATTCAGCTTGCATCTAATTTCGTGTGTATGACGGGCAGGCAGTGCCATTAGGTTAGTTCAGGTCATGAAGCTGCTAAGTCAGACGCCAATGAATTCCATTTGTAGTCATAGCTGTTTGTTGTCTTCCTAATCCACTCATTTGTGATCACGACTGTTGTTGTCTTCCTAATCCACTCATTTGTGATCACGACTGTTGTTGTCTTCCTAATCCACTCATTTGTGGTCACGACTGTTGTTGTTTTCCTAATGCACTCATTTGTGGTCACGACTGTTGTCTTCCTAATCCACTCATTTGTGGTCACGACTGCTGTTGTTTTCCTAATGCACTCATTTGTGGTCATGACTGTTGTTGTCTTCTTAATGCACTCATTTGTGATCACGACTTGTTGTTTTCCTAATGCACTCATTTGTGGTCACGACTGTTGTTGTTTTCCTAATGCACTCATTTGTGGTCATGACTGTTGTTGTCTTCCTAATCCACTCATTTTTTATTTGGTGAGAAATTATGATGTAAACTTCTAAAATGATAATTATTCATGAGAAGAGATCACTAATGACTGAGATGATAAATGGATAACACAAAATTAGAGCGTTTTCCCTATTATCTGAAGGTTAAAGGAGTTTTGTTGTAGCTATTTCTGAGGCAGTTTGCAACTACATATACTACATTCTTCTGATTATATTGCCCATTATCCACCATTAGAAAATATACCCTGAATCAATCCATGCCCAGCTAACCTATCTTTTACTATCTCTTACGGCTCACTCCATGTTCTCCCCATATAGTTCATCTTTGTCTGTATTACTCTTCTCTGTTATTGTTTAGGTTTCTCATTTCATTCGCCTTGTGGGTTCCAGACAGACAAGTGTTAAGTTTACTGTCCTCACATCTCCTTAGTGTGTGCCATCCAGCGGCAGCATCTTTTCCTCATCTCTTGATTCACTGGTACCTGTACAGCCCTGTCCTTGAGCTCTGCATTGGTGATTCTATCAAACCATTTTAGTCTCACTGTTCTGTGCAGGCTTCAGTTAATGAATATACTACATTCAGGTTGTGTAAACTCAGTTTGTGCCTGCCAGCAGTTAATGATGTAACTCAAATATATTTCATGCTTTTGGTCTATTTCTGCAAATTTTGTGGGTACAAGGAATGTAGAAAAAGTGAAATTGGTTGTACATGCACGTATTAGTCATAGAGAACATGCCATATTTAACCCTTTACAGGGCAGACGCTTATCCATTTTTTAGCCCTGAACGGGCAAGATTTTTTCAGGCTTGGTAAAATTTTGTGTCGCGTTAGTTTTAAAAAACCCAAAAAAACAAAACAATAAAAAAAATGTTATAATAGCGAACCTAG
>JACEFZ010018685.1:0-25864 GCA_014155875.1 Cepaea nemoralis | reverse complement strand
TTTGTAGACACAGAACATTAAACATGTAGACATGGGACATTAAATATGTGGACACGGCACATTAAAGAAGTGGACATGGGACATTAAACATGTAGACACAGGACATTAAACATGTGGACACAGGACATTAAACATGTGGACACAGGACATTAAATATGTGGACACGGCACATTAAAGAAGTGGACATGGGACATTAAACATGTAGACACAGGACATTAAACATGTGGACACAGGACATTAAACATGTGGACACAGGACATTAAACATGTGGACATGGGACATTAAACATGTGGACACGGGACATTAAACATGTAGACACAGGACATTAAACATGTGGACATGGGACATTAAACATGTGGACACAGGACATTAAACATGTGGACATGGGACATTAAACATGTGGACACAGGACATTAAACATGTAGACACAGGACATTAAATATGTAGACACAGGACATTAAATATGCAAACATGGGACATTAAATATGTGGACACGGGATATTAAGCATGTAGACAGGACATTAAACATGTAGACACAGGACATTAAACATGTAGACATGGGACATTAAATATGTGGACACGGCACATTAAAGAAGTGGACATGGGACATTAAACATGTGGACATGGGACATTAAAGATGTTGACATACAACATTAAAGATAACACAGGATGTTACAGACATAGACACAGTACATTAGAAACTCCATCCATCCATCCATCATGTGCCATGCCGATAAGCGTGGGCGGTGATATTCTGCGATCTCACTCGATCATCAGAGTCGTGAACCAGCTCAGTGTTGCTGTCTCGACCATGCCATGTGGCCAAGCCATCCAGGTATTTACTTCTCGGTCTTCCCCTTGGTCTCTTCCCTTCGATCTTGCCAGTTGTCACCAAGTTCTCCAAGTCATTTCTTTTCACAACATGCCCAAACAATTTTGACTGTCTACGTCTAATTACTCTAATCATTTTACGATCTTCATGTGTTTCTTGAAGGAATTGTTCACTGGTTTTTCTGTCTGTCCATGGTATTCTTTGCATTTTCCTCAGAAACCACATTTCCACAGCCATCAGATGTTTTTCAGCTTAACTGCTCATTGTTCACGCTTCACATCCATACAAAAGTACAAGTTCTATGTAGCACTTCAACACTCTTTTTCTCGTTTCAATTTATATCTTTTTATTGGTCAATATGTTTCTCATCTTGCAAAAGTCTACCGTCGCAATGGCAATTCTTGTTCTAATCTCTTCAAGGCATCTCCTATCAAACTGTTCCTAGATAACTGTACCGATTAACTTGCTTAAGAACATGCCCATTTACTCGTATATCACATTGTGGTATTTCCTTCTTCCCAGTGACGACCACAATCTGTGTCTTCTTACTATTCAATTCTATCCCTAGTTGCTCACTGTGTGCAACAACTACATCTACTAAATGTCGCAGGTCCGGAGGCATGAAAATAAATAAGGCTGTGGAGCTGATGAAGGATCACGTATCTTTCTAACAGTTTGTGATGAGAGTGATGTTCTGTTAAGGATGTGCTGCATGATAGCGTCCTGGTTAATGCAGACTGGCCTTGGTGTTAGTTATCGTCCAAGGATTGTTTGAAATTATCCGAACATGTCATGACACTGTCCCTCGGATAAAGATGAGAGGATCAACTTCATTGCACTGGGTTTTATTCCATAAGGAACGGTCTCTTTCTGGAGGATGGCCTTACAACAGCATCGTACAAAGCACAACTCCGTAGCTACAGCGGTGACCACTTCGCCATGAAGATTTCCAATTGTTTCTTGTTTTCATGATCAAGTTAGTCAATTCAAAGACTGGTGTTTGAGGTCATCTAATCATGTCATCTAACTGCCCTTGTTCTTATGACCAAGTTAGTCAACCCTAGGAGTGGTATTTGAGATCATCTAATCATGTCATTCAACTGTCCCTTGTTCTCATGATCAAGTTAGTCAATCTTCTTCTTCTTCATTCATCCGGAGTTTTTTTTTTTTCCGGACGTGATTGCGTTGTGCCTGTTTACAGCAGAGTTGCGTTCTTGCACCGTTAGGCCGACACATCCGACTTCTGCGGGCATTTGTTAACCGTGTTAATCTTCCCGGGGGTTTCTTAGGACGTATGACTCTCACTGTTGTGGTGTTATCCCCATCCCAGCTGGCCCATACAGAACAGCCAAAGATATCCTGGTCAGCCCTCAAGGGAAGGCAGGGGCAGACCATGGGCATTCCCCGCCATCCAAGGAGGCTTCCATCTTGCAGAGCCGGCACACAGCGCTCTGGTACTGGGCTCACCCAAGGAATCGTCACGTCCTGCACATGGCTGCTTAGCCTCACTTCCGTATATTGGGCCTTCCGTTCACCATAGGCTGTTCTTCCGGAAACCAGAAGAATGCAGTCTGCAAATGGCATCCACATAGTGAGCTATCGATTCGGACTTTTCGTAATGAATTTGCTATCCAAGCAATATTCCATTTCTTGCCATTAGGACACTTTTCCCACCTTTTATGAAGCCCACACAGTGAGCTTTTGATTCGGACTTTCCACGTAATGGGTTTGCTATCAAAGCAATATTCAATTTCATGCCTCTGGGATGCTTTTGTAACCGACATACCTGTGGTATGAGGTATAGCAGTCTAAATACTTCTTCATGCACCTTTAAATGGCAACCTGAATGTAGTTAAAGTAAGCTGCAGTCAACTTGAGCTGGTTGATATGTCCATAGAGCTTGTCCTCAAATGAAGCAGGTGTGGGCCAAAATATCTTTCTCTGTTCTGCATATATTGGGCACTTCTGCAGCGAATGTTTAGCTGTCACTTTACCAGTTCCACAATTACATTCATCGGTATCTCCTATCTTTAGTTTATTGAACAAGTGGTATTTCAGCCTGTTATGTCCTGTGCGGAGTCTGAAGATTGCTACTTGTTCTCTTCGGTCGAGTTTGTAATATGCATCATCCTTCTGGTGGCCTGGATGCTCTGATTCCCATTTGGTTCTATATGTGATTTTTATAAACCTCTTTGCCTCATTATAGGTTATGTCTATGTCAGGCTGTGGTAGTCGTCCACCCTCTTTTGCTAGTCTGTCAGCCTCCTCATTTCCAGGTATACTGCAATGTGATGGGATCCACTGTATTACAACTTTTTTGTATTTCTGGGATAGACCACGGAGTGCTATTCTTAGGTCAGATAGTTCTGTGCTGTTTTTGTTCTTCAGTATTAAGACAGCTGACTTTGCGTCTGTGAAGATAGCTATTTGCTTCTCTTTATTTTACTCCATCAAGAGCATTTCTGCTGCAGTTTTCAAAGCCTCTACCTCCGCTTTGAAGTTAATTGAAAATTTTCCAGTTGCCACTGACTGTTTTTTTCACTCTATTTTTTAAATTTGTTTCCATCCCTGTCAAAATTCAGGTTTTCTCTTGTTGTTTTTTTCCCCTCCAACAATCTCTTGTTGTTTGATTTATTGTTCTTTTATATTCTGCTGAGATGGCTTTGAGAGAGATGTTCGCTTCAGCTGTTTGTTGGTGGAATCATTATCATTTATCATTATTTTTAATGAACCAGAGAATCCGCTAACTTGCATTACTTAAGTTGTGACTGTATTTATATTCATATTTTTTTCTACTGCATGTTGAACTCAGCTTATTAAAATGATTTTGCAGTTTGCCCTCGTCACTATAACACAGGCACTGATCGTCTGTAAATAAAAACTCAATTATTTCATTGATTAATCCATAATAATTCATAATAATTTGGCACAAAACTGGGAGTTTCTATGTCATATGTGGGGTTAAGTAGTTCTTGAAAGTATTCTGCCCACCTTGCTAGTCTTTGTTTTGGTTTAAAAATGGTATACCTATTTTACTATTTATGATGGTGTGGTTTTAGCATGCATAAGATGCATAGACACAGTTGAATATTTCAGCCAAAGCCTATGATACATTCATACTTCTAAGATATTTGAAACCTTTAACTAATTTTAGAGATGTGCTATTTATCAGTATAGTTAGTGAACCAGGAGATCTGCTAACTTGCATTACTTAAGTTTTGGCTGTATTTACATTCATATTGTATCTACTGCATGTTGAACTCAGCTTATTAATATAATTTTGCAGTATGGCACTGATCATCTGCAAATGAAAGCTAATTTATTTTGAATGGATCTGTTGCTTCATCTTAAGTAAAGAATTTGAAACTTTTCTGAATCTGTTTTGTCAAGTCTTGCTTCTCTGGATATTCTGTCTATGTAGATATTCAATATCAGAGGAGTGAGCACACATCCCTGCCTCACTCGTGTATTGAATGTGAACATATTTGATATATGTTGTTGTGATGTTCATATTGCACTTTGGCTCGAGTGGTACATGGTTATGGTGTTTTCTAGCAATTGTTCTTGTATCTCGTAGTTTTCAAGGAAGGTCCCTACTTTGTATCTATCTACTCTATGGAAAGCCTTTTCCTGATCAACAAACACAGTATTCTGCTGGTCACTATATTCAATGGTGTTTTCACATATTTCTCTAAGTGTGAATAGTGCATCAGTACAACTTTGATCTTCCTGAAACCAAATGTACTTTGCTTAATTGTTGCTCAACTGTGGGTCAAGCTCTTTGTTCCAATAGTTTTTGCATACATTTTTCATATAAGACCCATGAGTAATATACCTCTTTATGTTTCGCACTCTCTCATATTGCCTTTCATTTTTCCATATGTGTACTATTATTGCCTGTTACCAATCATCTGAGACTTTTTTTTTCTTCCCATGCTATATTAAAGTGTCTTGTCAGTCATTTAATTCCTGTTTTACCACAAGACTGAATAGCTTATGTGGTTATTACATCTGGATCTGATGATTTGTTTTAGGACTTTTCTGTAGAACTGATTTTACTTCTGCAGGTATGAAATTTGGTTGTTGTTCCCAGTGTTTAGACACACAACTTGGGTTTTCTATGCTGTATGTGGGGTTAAGTAGTTCTTGAAAGTATTCTGCCCACCTTGCTAGTCTTTGTTATGGAATAAGAATGGTATATGTCATTTGCTGTTTATGATGTTGTTGGGGTTGTAAGCATGCATAAGATACATAGACACAGGTGAGTATTACAGCCAAAGCCTATGTTACATAGACACAGGCGGATATTACAGCCAAAGCCTATGGTACATAGACACAGGTGAATATTACAGCCAAAGCCTATGTTACATAGACACAGGTGGATATTACAGCCAAAGCCTATGGTACATAGACACAGGTGAATATTACAGCCAAAGCCTATGTTACATAGACACAGGTGAATATTACAGCCAAAGCCTATGGTACATAGACACCGGTGGATATTACATCCAATGCCTATGGTACATAGACACAAGTGGATATTACAGCCAAAGCCTATGGTACATAGACACAGGTGAATATTACAGCCAAAGCCTATGTTACATAGACACAGGTGGATATTACAGCCAAAGACTATGATACATACATACTTCTAAGATGTTTGAATTCTTTAACTAATTCTAGAGATGTACTATTTATCAGTATACTTATTGTACCAGGAGATCTGCTAACTTGCATTACTTAAGTTTTGGCTGTATTTACATTCATATTGTATCTGGGACATTAAACATGTAGACACGGGACATTAAACATGTAGACACAGGACATTAAACATGTGGATGTGGGACATTAAACATGTGGACATGGGACATTAAACATGTGGACATGGAACATTAAACATGTAGACACAGGACATTAAACATGTGGACATGGGACATTAAACATGTAGACACAGGACATTAAACATGTGGACACGGGACATTAAACATGTGGACTTGGGATATTAAATATGTGGACACGGCACATTAAACATGTGGACAGGACATTAAACATGTGGACATGGGACATTAAACATGTGGACACGGGACATTAAACATGTGGACACGGGACATTAAACATGTGGACACAGGATATTAAATATGTGGACACGGGATATTAAACATGTAGACACGGGACATTAAACATGTAGACACAGGACATTAAACATGTAGACACAGGACATTAAACATGTAGACACAGGACATTAAACATGTAGACACAGGACATTAAACATGTGGACACGGGACATTAAACATGTGGACTTGGGATATTAAATATGTGGACATGGGGCATTAAACATGTGGACAGGATATTAAACATGTGGACATGGGACTTAAACATGTAGACACAGGACATTAAACATGTAGACACAGGACATTAAACATGTAGACACAGGACATTAAACATGTAGACACAGGACATTAAACATGTAGACACAGGACATTAAACATGTAGACACAGGACATTAAATATGTAGACATGGGACATTAAATATGTGGACACGGGATATTAAACATGTAGACACAGGACATTAAACATGTAGACACGGGACATTAAACATGTGGACATGGGACATTAAACATGTAGACACAGGACATTAAACATGTAGACACAGGACATTAAACATGTTGACATGGGACATTAAACATGTAGACACAGGACATTAAACATGTAGACATGGGACATTAAATATGTGGACACGGCAAATTAAAGAAGTGGACATGGGACATTAAACATGTGGACACGGGACATTAAACATGTGGACACGGGACATTAAACATGTGGACACAGGATATTAAATATGTGGACACGGGATATTAAACATGTAGACACGGGACATTAAACATGTAAACACAGGACATTAAACATGTGGACATGGGACATTAAACATGTGGACATGGGACATTAAACATGTAGACACAGGACATTAAACATGTAGACACAGGACATTAAACATGTGGACATGGGACATTAAATATGTAGACACAGGACATTAAACATGTGGACATGGGACATTAAACATGTAGACACAGGACATTAAACATGTGGACATGGGACATTAAACATGTGGACATGGGACATTAAACATGTAGACACAGGACATTAAACATGTGGACATGGGACATTAAATATGTAGACACAGGACATTAAACATGTGGACATGGGACATTAAACATGTAGACACAGGACATTAAACATGTGGACATGGGACATTAAACATGTGGACATGGGACATTAAACATGTAGACACAGGACATTAAACATGTGGATACGGGACATTAAACATGTGGACACGGGACATTAAACATGTGGACACGGGACATTAAACATGTGGACACGGGACATTAAACATGTGGACATGGGACATTAAACATGTAGACACAGGACATTAAACATGTAGACACAGGACATTAAACATGTAGACACAGGACATTAAACATGTAGACACAGGACATTAAACATGTAGACATGGGACATTAAACATGTAGACACAGGACATTAAACATGTAGACACAGGACATTAAACATGTGGACACGGGACATTAAACATGTGGACACGGGACATTAAACATGTGGACACGGGACATTAAACATGTGGACATGGGACATTAAACATGTAGACACAGGACATTAAACATGTAGACACAGGACATTAAACATGTAGACATGGGACATTAAACATGTAGACACAGGACATTAAACATGTAGACATGGGACATTAAATATGTAGACACAGGACATTAAACATGTGGACACGGGATATTAAGCATGTAGACACAGGACATTAAACATGTAGACACAGGACATTAAACATGTAGACATGGGACATTAAATATGTGGACACGGCAAATTAAAGAAGTGGACATGGGACATTAAACATGTGGACACGGGACATTAAACATGTGGACACGGGACATTAAACATGTGGACACAGGATATTAAATATGTGGACACGGGATATTAAACATGTAGACACGGGACATTAAACATGTAAACACAGGACATTAAACATGTGGACATGGGACATTGAACATGTAGACACAGGACATTAAACGTGTAGACATGGGACATTAAACATGTGGACATGGGACATTAAACATGTGGACATGGGACATTAAACATGTAGACACAGGACATTAAACATGTAGACACAGGACATTAAACATGTGGACATGGGACATTAAATATGTAGACACAGGACATTAAACATGTGGACATGGGACATTAAACATGTAGACACAGGACATTAAACATGTGGACATGGGACATTAAACATGTGGACATGGGACATTAAACATGTAGACACAGGACATTAAACATGTGGACATGGGACATTAAATATGTAGACACAGGACATTAAACATGTGGACATGGGACATTAAACATGTAGACACAGGACATTAAACATGTGGACATGGGACATTAAACATGTGGACATGGGACATTAAACATGTAGACACAGGACATTAAACATGTGGACACGGGACATTAAACATGTGGACACGGGACATTAAACATGTGGACACGGGACATTAAACATGTGGACATGGGACATTAAATATGTAGACACAGGACATTAAACATGTGGACATGGGACATTAAACATGTAGACACAGGACATTAAACATGTGGACATGGGACATTAAACATGTGGACATGGGACATTAAACATGTAGACACAGGACATTAAACATGTGGACACGGGACATTAAACATGTGGACACGGGACATTAAACATGTGGACACGGGACATTAAACATGTGGACACGGGACATTAAACATGTGGACATGGGACATTAAACATGTAGACACAGGACATTAAACATGTAGACACAGGACATTAAACATGTAGACACAGGACATTAAACATGTAGACACAGGACATTAAACATGTAGACATGGGACATTAAACATGTAGACACAGGACATTAAACATGTAGACACAGGACATTAAATATGTAGACACGGGACATTAAACATGTAGACACGGGACATTAAACATGTGGACACGGGACATTAAACACGTGGACATGGGACATTAAACATGTGGACACGGGACATTAAACATGTGGACACGGGACATTAAACATGTGGACACGGGACATTAAACATGTGGACATGGGACATTAAACATGTAGACACAGGACATTAAACATGTAGACACAGGACATTAAACATGTAGACATGGGACATTAAACATGTAGACACAGGACATTAAACATGTAGACACAGGACATTAAATATGTAGACATGGGACATTAAATATGTGGACACGGGATATTAAGCATGTAGACACAGGACATTAAACATGTAGACACAGGACATTAAACATGTAGACATGGGACATTAAATATGTGGACACGGCACATTAAAGAAGTGGACATGGGACATTAAACATGTAGACACAGGACATTAAACATGTGGACACAGGACATTAAATATGTAGACATGGGACATTAAATATGTGGACACGGGATATTAAGCATGTAGACAGGACATTAAACATGTAGACACAGGACATTAAACATGTAGACATGGGACATTAAATATGTGGACACGGCACATTAAAGAAGTGGACATGGGACATTAAACATGTGGACATGGGACATTAAAGATGTTGACATACAACATTAAAGATAACACAGGATGTTACAGACATAGACACAGTACATTAAAAACTCCATCCATCCATCCATCATGTGCCATGCCGATAAGCGTGGGCGGTGATATTCTGCGATCTCACTCGATCATCAGAGTCGTGTAACCAGCTCAGTGTTGCTGTCTCGACCATGCCATGTGGCCAAGCCATCCAGGTATTTACTTCTCGGTCTTCCCCTTGGTCTCTTCCCTTCGATCTTGCCAGTTGTCACCAAGTTCTCCAAGTCATTTCTTTTCACAACATGCCCAAACAATTTTGACTGTCTACGTCTAATTACTCTAATCATTTTACGATCTTCATGTGTTTCTTGAAGGAATTGTTCACTGGTTTTTCTGTCTGTCCATGGTATTCTTTGCATTTTCCTCAGAAACCACATTTCCACAGCCATCAGATGTTTTTCAGCTTAACTGCTCATTGTTCACGCTTCACATCCATACAAAAGTACAAGTTCTATGTAGCACTTCAACACTCTTTTTCTCGTTTCAATTTATATCTTTTTATTGGTCAATATGTTTCTCATCTTGTAAAAGTCTACCGTCGCAATGGCAATTCTTGTTCTAATCTCTTCAAGGCATCTCCCATCAAACTGTTCCTAGATAACTGTACCGATTAACTTGCTTAAGAACATGCCCATTTACTCGTATATCACATTGTGGTATTTCCTTCTTCCCAGTGACGACCACAATCTGTGTCTTCTTACTATTCAATTCTATCCCTAGTTGCTCACTGTGTGCAACAACTGCATCTACTAAATGTCGCAGGTCCGGGGGCATGAAAATAAATAAGGCTGTGGAGCTGATGAAGGATCACGTATCTTTCTAACAGTTTGTGATGAGAGTGATGTTCTGTTAAGGATGTGCTGCATGATAGCGTCCTGGTTAATGCAGACTGGCCTTGGTGTTAGTTATCGTCCAAGGATTGTTTGAAATTATCCGAACATGTCATGACACTGTCCCTCGGATAAAGATGAGAGGATCAACTTCATTGCACTGGGTTTTATTCCATAAGGAACGGTCTCTTTCTGGAGGATGGCCTTACAACAGCATCGTACAAAGCACAACTCCGTAGCTACAGCGGTGACCACCAGGAGTCTCGGTGAAAATTGTATTTGTGAAATCGAACCCACAACCTTCTGAGCTTGAGGCAGGCAGCTTAACCACTTCGCCATGAAGATTTCCAATTGTTTCTTGTTTTCATGATCAAGTTAGTCAATTCAAAGACTGGTGTTTGAGGTCATCTAATCATGTCATCTAACTGCCCCTTGTTCTTATGACCAAGTTAGTCAACCCTAGGAGTGGTATTTGAGATCATCTAATCATGTCATTCAACTGTCCCTTGTTCTCATGATCAAGTTAGTCAATCTTCTTCTTCTTCTTCTTCTTCTTCTTCATTCATCCGGAGTTATTTTTTTTTCCGGACGTGATTGCGTTGTGCCTGTTTACAGCAGAGTTGCGTTCTTGCACCGTTAGGCCGACACATCCGACTTCTGCGGGCATTTGTTAACCGTGTTAATCTTCCCGGGGGTTTCTTAGGACGTATGACTCTCACTGTTGTGGTGTTATCCCCATCCCAGCTGGCCCATACAGAACAGCCAAAGATATCCTGGTCAGCCCTCAAGGGAAGGCAGGGGCAGACCATGGGCATTCCCCGCCATCCAAGGAGGCTTCCATCTTGCAGAGCCGGCACACAGCGCTCTGGTACTGGGCTCACCCAAGGAATCGTCACGTCCTGCACATGGCTGCTTAGCCTCACTTCCGTATATTGGGCCTTCCGTTCACCATAGGCTGTTCTTCCGGAAACCAGAAGAATGCAGTCTGCAAATGACATCCACATAGTGAGCTTTCGATTCGGACTTTCCGTAATGAATTTGCTATCCAAGCAATATTCCATTTCTTGCCATTAGGACACTTTTCCCACCTTTTATGAAGCCCACACAGTGAGCTTTTGATTCGGACTTTCCACGTAATGGGTTTGCTATCAAAGCAATATTCAATTTCATGCCTCTGGGATGCTTTTGTAACCGACTTACCTGTGGTATGAAGTATAGCAGTCTAAATACTTCTTCATGCACCTTTAAATGGCAACCTGAATGTAGTTAAAGTAAGCTGCAGTCAACTTGAGCTGGTTGATATGTCCACAGAGCTTGTCCTCAAATGAAGCAGGTGTGGGCCAAAATATCTTTCTCTGTTCTGCATATATTGGGCACTCCTGCAGCGAATGTTTAGCTGTCACTTTACCAGTTCCACAATTACATTCATCGGTATCTCCTATCTTTAGTTTATTGAACAAGTGGTATTTCAGCCTGTTATGTCCTGTGCGGAGTCTGAAGATTGCTACTTGTTCTCTTCGGTCGAGTTTGTAATATGCATCATCCTTCTGGTGGCCTGGATGCTCTGATTCCCATTTGGTTCTATATGTGATGTTTATAAACCTCTTTGCCTCATTATAGGTTATGTCTATGTCAGGCTGTGGTAGTCGTCCACCCTCTTTTGCTAGTCTGTCAGCCTCCTCATTTCCAGGTATACTGCAATGTGATGGGATCCACTGTATTACAACTTTTTTGTATTTCTGGGATAGACCACGGATTGCTATTCTTAGGTCAGATAGTTCTGTGCTGTTTTTGTTCTTCGGTATTAAGACAGCTGACTTTGCGTCTGTGAAGATAGCTATTTGCTTCTCTTTATTTTACTCCATCAAGAGCATTTCTGCTGCAGTTTTCAAAGCCCCTACCTCCGCTTTGAAGTTAATTGAAAATTTTCCAGTTGCCACTGACTGTTTTTTTCACTCTATTTTTTAAATTTGTTTCCATCCCTGTCAAAATTCAGGTTTTCTGTTGTTGTTTTTTTCCCCTCCAACAATCTCTTGTTGTTTGATTTATTGTTCTTTTATATTCTGCTGAGATGGCTTTGAGAGAGATGTTCGCTTCAGCTGTTTGTTCTCTATCTGCTGTCTTCCTGGCATCTTCAACTTTGTCTTCCAAAATTTGTAGTTCTTCAGCCCAGTATGGTTTGTAATTTTTCCTCGCTCCTCTTGGAATAGACTCAGTGGCCGCCTGTATTATTGCTCTGTTTAGACTTTCCACCATTTGCTGCATGTTGCCATATCGTATATTTATGTTTTCAAAATATTTGTCTGTTAGTATGGCAAAGCTTTTCCAATCTGCTCGTTTGTAATTCCCGCGGGGCAAAGGCTTTTGCTCCTGTGGAACATACTCCATATTCATTACAAGCTTGATTGGTCTGTGGTTACTACCTGCTAATTGGTCAAGCACATGGCGATTAGTTTTGTGGAGGATGTCTCTTGTGCAGAAAGCTAAGTTTGGAGTAGAAGTGGTAAACCATATTCTGGAGTAGAAGCTCGGTGTGTCATCCGCTTTGTTGAATAGATGGAGATTTGAGTCTATTTCCCAGTCCTCCACTTCATCTCCTCTTTTGTCAGTATCTAGGTATCCCCATCTTTCTGAACGGCTATTAAAGTCTCCGACAATAATGCAGTTTGTGTCAGTTATTTTCATGTTTGAGAGTGTACGGTCCTTATCTGCTGGGCTGTACAGGTTGTAAATTCTTATTTTCACGTCCTGTATCATTATATCAACACCTATAATTTCCGTTTGGTTGTCAGAGATCACAGATACTTCGCTGCATGGTATTGTATTTCGTGTAAGTATTAGAACTCCTCCTTTGTGTCCTTCGCGGTCGAAACGTGTGGCCTGATATCCTTTGACTGAGAATCTGCGATTGGCGTTGAGGTGTGTCTCTTGAATGCATGCCACATCTATTCTATCTTTATGAAGACGCTTTGTTAGGGAAACTTTCTTGTTATAAACTCCTTCGGCATTCCACTGTAGTATGTTGAGTGTCCGGGGTATTTGGTCAATAGCTCTTAACCTACTCCTCTGTGCCTTGACTCCACAGCACAGGGAAGGTGACCACCAGTAGTCTTGGGTGGACCCCCTCGAGGCAGGGGGCCCGGCACTGTCACCGCCTGATGGGACTTCGCGGGATTAGCACCATAACGATTAATTTTAATTTGTGACATCATGAAATAAGTAACGTTGCACTGCTTTGTCAATCTTGTGGCTCAGTACATCCGATTTCGACAAGCACTTTTGGGGGTGCTTTCCCTAGCCTTTGGCTGTCCCCAGTCTACCTAAGGCAGGTTTGTGTGTCGCTTGGTCTGGTCCCTCTCCCTTGACCTGTCCGACATGGGTGACCCTAACAGTAGCTGTGCTACCGTCGGCATAGCTCTTGGGGTCATTTGAACACACAAGCCCCTCTACCTCGTCACAGTGAACACACAGCAGAGGGGAAGTTAGTCAATCCAAGGAGTGGTATTTGAGGTCATCTAATCCTGTCATTCAACTGTCCCTTGTTTTCTTGATCAAGTTAGTCAATCCAGGGCCTGGTGTTTGAAGTAAATCAACTGTCCCTTGCTATCATGATCAAGTTAGTCAATCCAAGGACTGGTGTTTAAGGTCATTCAACTGTCCCTTGCTCTCATCATCAGGTTAGTCAATCCAAAGACTGGTGTTTGAAGTCATCTTATCATGTCATTCAACTGTCCCTTGTTCTCATGATCAGGTTAGTCAATCCAAGGACTGGTGATTACGGTAATTGAGCTGTCCCTTGTTCTTATGATCAGGTTAGTCAATCCAAGGACTGGTGATTAAGGTAATTCAACTGTCCCTTGTTCTCTTGATCAAGTTAGTCAATCCAAGGACTGGTGATTAAGGTAATTCAGCTGTCCCTTGTTCTTATGATCAGGTTAGTCAATCCAAGGACTGGTGATTAAGGTAATTCAACTGTCCCTTGTTCTCGAGATCAGGTTAGTCAATCCAAGGACTGGTGATTAAGGTAATTCAGCTGTCCCTTGTTCTTATGATCAGGTTAGTCAATCCAAGGACTGGTGATTAAGGTAATTCAACTGTCCCTTGTTCTCGTGATCAGGTTAGTCAATCCAAGGACTGGTGATTAAGGTAATTCAGCTGTCCCTTGTTCTTATGATCAGGTTAGTCAATCCAAGGACTGGTGATTAAGGTAATTCAACTGTCCCTTGTTCTCGTGATCAGGTTAGTCAATCCAAGGTCTGGTGTTTGAGGTAATACCATATGTCCCTTGTTCTCATGATCAGGTTAGTCAATCCAAGGAGTGGTGTTTGAAGGCATGGGCAATCATCCCTCTCCATAAACTGCCATCTCCAACAACATGAATCAATTCATGTGTTGACTTCCTCCTGTGCCATCACACGAGACTGTCATGAATTTACTCACGCCATATTCCTCTGTCTATCTTTCCAGATGTCACAACATGTTCCCGTTTTTGTCTTCTCATAATGTGGCAAAAATGATGACTGCTTCTTTCTGATATTTGTGATATGTTGTTTTTGCGACTTAGCTTCCCTCAAAATGTCCAGATTGCTAATTTAGGCTATCCAATTAATTTTCAGCATTCTTCTATAAAACCACATATTCAAGTCTTCTGGTGATTGCTCCGCCTGTTTATTAATTGTCCAGGATTCGCAGCACCGTTCTGGTACTGGGCTCACCCAAGGAAAATATTCTTCATTTGATAGACTGCGGCTTAAGCTTGTCCTATTCTGTTCTTTATCTCGGTGATGCATCTTCCATTTGATGTTATCCGTGTGCCTAGATATCTGAATTTCTGCAATGGCCCCAAAATAATGTTATTTTCTGTATTTGCATATTTAGGCACAATCTGTTTCTTTGATATCACCATGACTTCTGTTTTTCTGTTATTCAAGCTAAAGCCCTTTTTTTTCACTTTCTACAACCACTTTATCATTTCCTGTAGTTCTTTCTGACTTGTTACTATCAAGACTGTATCAACAATATGAGTAAGTTATTTATATTATATAAAGCAACAAGGATCCCTGAAATGTTTTCTGTAGAACTCATTATAAGTTCACTGTATAATGAGGATGAAACAGGCCTCTTCAAACATGGTGACAAGTTAATGAAAACTGGACACACACGCCAGTATAACACTCATTCATTGATTCATTCAGTAGCATGTCCTTTACAGAACCACAACTTTCCGGAAAATCTCTCGATCATAAGCAAGATGTCCCTCGTTCGACACACCCTTGTGGAGATCATCCGCCACATCCTGCATCCATCGTCTCTTTGACCTTCCTCTTCCTCTCTTCTTGGACATATACCCCTCCATTATTATTCTCTCAAAACTTTCGTGACGTTTCAAGTGACTACAATATTTCAATTTTCTTTGTTTTATCATCTTTAATAGCCAACCTTCTTCAATATCCAGCTCTTGAAGTATGGATGCATTTGTTCTTTTCTTTACCCAAGATATTCTTATAACTCGTCTATAACATTTATATTCAAATGCGCTGTTCAGCTTGTTTAGCAAGTGTCCAGGTCTCACAGGCGTATTTTGCAATGGGAAAGATGCTTAGATGCATGCTCTTACAAATCTAATTTGTGTAGTTCTATGTGTCCCACTCCACAATTTATTCAGTTGTTTTAGTCTTTGAAGAGCAATAGATACTCGAAGTATAACACTGCAGCTCAGGAATGTTGACGTGCATCTGGTCATTAACATTTGGCTAACAATGTACTGTTATGAAAAGAAATAAATTGCAGAACTTGATGACAGCTGGCAAGATCGAGGGGAAGAGAACACGGGGAAGGCAGAGAAGTAAATGCAGGGCCTACACACATGGTATGGTAGAGACAAGAACACTCTGGTGATCGAGTGAGATGGCGAAACATGACCGCCCACGCTTATCGGCACGGCAAATGATGAATTAATGGACACTGTACTCAGGAATCAGCTATTGACGCGCACATGGCCATTAACATTTGACAACACTACTTAGGAATTAGTTGTTAACGCGCACCTGGCCATTCACATTTGACAACTCAGGAATCAGCTGTTGACGCGCACCTGGCCATTCACATTTGACAACACTGTAATTACAACGCCGCGTAGTTCATATAATAATAATATGAAGCACTTGCTTTTTTTTGACATCTGATGTGGAATTTATTGCGCTCAGCTACATTCGTTGTGTTGTCGGAGAAATCAAGCAAGATTGCTACAGACTACAGATCTCAAGTGAGTATTTTAGTTTAGTTAATTGTTTTCGTTCGCTTTTTATTTAAGGTTATTAAATACTATTTACCCGGGATTATTTATAAAATCGCGTAAATAATTCAGCAGGTAACGACTGTAATGTTGTGAAATTACCTGAATAGAGAATTCTGCCGCTAATAAAGTAAATTATTCAGTTTGTCAGGAGCTCGATTTAAAATTAAAGGATTCACCTAGATAAACGGGTGACTTTTTTCTTCTTAGTTCTTGAAAGTATTCTGCCCACCTTGCTAGTCTTTGTTATGGTTTAAGGTATACCGCTTTTGCTATTATTTTAAATTTATGATGGTGTTGGGGTTGTAGCATGCATAAGATACATAGACACAGGTGCATATTTCAACCAAAGCATATGATAATACATCTAAAATATTTCAATTCTTTAACTAATTTTAGAGATGTACTATTTTAGTATTTATCAGTGTACTTAGTGAACCAGGAGATCTGCTAACTTACATTACTTAAGTATTGGCTGTATGTGTAATTCATATTGTATCTACTCATCTACTGCATGTTGAACTCAGCTTTTTAATATGATTTTACAATGTGCCTTCCTCACTATAAAACAGGCACTTATCATCTGCATATTAAAGTTCATTTATGTTGTATGGATCTGTTGCTTCATCTGAAGTAAAGGGCACTCTTCCAAATAATGGTTCCAAATTATTTAGTGTAAAAAGCATCCCTTACAGGGCCTAATTAGTTGATATAAAAAAACAAAATATTAAACGCTACGAACTAAAGTATAGTACTGAGAAAATGGAATTACGTACCAATAATATTTCACAGTTATATGTGGAAATTGTGGCACAAAAGTAAATATTGTCCAAAAGCATGTTCTTTGTGAAAAAATTGTACATATCTGAATGAGCATTGAATGTGTTGTTGATCACTTTTGATTGAGTGTGTTGGTGGACTGCTAGACCCATCGATGGATGCAATAATTGTTTTTGGGCCCAGAGGGCCTCACTGTCATCTGAGTGTATACCTATCAGTTATATGTGGAGATAGATATACAATCCGATGACAGTGAGGGCCCTCTGGGCCCAGGAAACATTTATTGCATCCACTGATCGGTCTAGCAGTCCACGACACAATGAACCTTAAGTGATCAACAACATCAACTAATGAGGCTCTGTAAGGAATACTTTTTACACTAAATAATTTGGGACCATTATTCGGAAGAGTACCGAAGTAAAGAGTTTGAGACTTTCTGAATCTGTTTTGTCAAGTGTTGCTTCTCTGGATATTCTGCCTGTGTAGATATTAAATAGCAGGAGTGAGCCACATCCCTGCCTCATTCGTGTATTGAATGTGAACATATCTGATATACTTGGTTATGAATCATATTGCACGTTGGCTGAAGTGGTACATGTCTGATGCTTTCTAGCAATTTTCCTTGTATCTCAGTTTTCAATAATGGTCCCTAATTTGTACCTCTCTACTATATTGAATGCCTTTACCTGATCAACAAACACAGTATTCTGCTCGTCACTGTATTCAATGGTGTTTTCACATATTTCTCTAAGTGTGAATAGTGCATCAGTACAACTTTGATCTTCCTGAAACCAAATGTACTTTGCTTAACTGGTGCTCAACTGTTGTTCAACTGTGGGTCTAGCTCTTTGTTCCAATAGTTTTGCATACATTTTCCATATACGACCCAGGAGTGATATACCTCAGTATGTTTCTCACTCATCTCATATTGCCTTTCTTTTTTCCACATGGGTACTGTTATTGCCTGTTACCAATCGTCTGTGAGACTTTTCTTTCTTCCCATGCTATATTAAAGTGTCTTGTCAGTCATTTAACTCCTGTTTTGCCACAAGGCTGAATAGCTTCTGTGGTTATTGTTATTCCTTCTGGACCTGGTGATTTTGTCTTTAGGACTTTTGTTCTGTAGAACTGATTTTACTTCTGCAGGTATGAAATTTGGTTCTTGTAGTTCCCAGTGTTTAGGCACACAACTTGGGTTTTTTATGTTGTATGTGGAGTTAAGTAGTTCTTAAAAGTATTCTGCCCACCTTGCTAGTCTTTGTTGTGGATTAAGGATGGTATATCTCATTTGCTGTTTATGATGTTGTTGGGGGTTGTAGCATGCATACTCATTGGCACCTTTCCGTCTTGACAGACGATAGTTTGGTACATTGTGCTTTAAAAAGGCTTAATAACTACGATCCATGGCGGTGTAGCATGCATAAGATACATAGATACAGGTGAATATTTCAGCCAAAGCCTAAGGTACATAGACAAGGTGAATATTTCAGCCAAAGCCTAAGGTACATAGACAAGGTGAATATTTCAGCCAAAGACTTTGGTACATAGACTTAGTTTAGTTTAGTCGATGGATCAACATCACGGCACATAGGTGTAACCCATAAGTGCTCTGTTCTCCTCCTAAATCAAACCTGAGTTTGGAGAAACTCAGCTCAGTCCACGAACTCCGTAGCACCAGCGAGGATCCTGAAATACTTTGGGTACATTTTTAACTCAAAATTTTGCCTGGGCAGCGCCGCTAGGCTACTCTTTTTCGATTTCCAAATGCCAAGAGATTTTTTACGTGTGCAACAATACACATGGGCATCCGATCTCACTACCGAGAGACCAGGAGACATTTTATTACTAGAAGTCCACGTGAAAAAATCTCGGTCCTCACTGGGGCTTGAACCTGGGACCTCCAGCACTCGAGGCGGACACCATACCCCGAGACCACGTAGCTCCTTAGTACATAGACACAGGCGGATATTACAGCCAAAGCCTATCATACATAGACACAGGTGAATATTACAGCCAAAGCCTATGGTACATAGACACAGGTGGATATTACAGCCAAAGCCTATGGTACATAGACACAGGTGGATATTACAGCCAAAGCCTATGGTACATAGACACAGGCGGATATTACAGCCAAAGCCTATGGTACATAGACACAGGCGGATATTACAGCCAAAGCCTATGGTACATAGACACAGGTGGATATTACAGCCAAAGCCTATGGTACATAGACACAGGCGGATATTACAGCCAAAGCCTATGGTACATAGACACAGGCGGATATTACAGCCAAAGCCTATGGTACATAGACACAGGTGGATATTACAGCCAAAGCCTATGATACATAGACACAGGTGGATATTACAGCCAAAGCCTATGGTACATAGACACAGGTGGATATTACAGCCAAAGCCTATGGTACATAGACACAGGCGGATATTACAGCCAAAGCCTATGGTACATAGACACAGGCGGATATTACAGCCAAAGCCTATGGTACATAGACACAGGTGGATATTACAGCCAAAGCCTATGGTACATAGACACAGGCGGATATTACAGCCAAAGCCTATGGTACATAGACACAGGCGGATATTACAGCCAAAGCCTATGGTACATAGACACAGGTGGATATTACAGCCAAAGCCTATGGTACATAGACACAGGTGGATATTACAGCCAAAGCCTATGGTACATAGACACAGGTGGATATTACAACCAAAGCCTATGGTACATAGACACAGGCGGATATTACAGCCAAAGCCTATGGTACATAGACACAGGCGGATATTACAGCCAAAGCCTATGGTACATAGACACAGGTGGATATTACAGCCAAAGCCTATGGTACATAGACACAGGTGGATATTACAGCCAAAGCCTATGGTACATAGACACAGGCGGATATTACAGCCAAAGCCTATGGTACATAGACACAGGCGGATATTACAGCCAAAGCCTATGGTACATAGACACAGGTGGATATTACAGCCAAAGCCTATGGTACATAGACACAGGTGGATATTACAACCAAAGCCTATGTTACATAGACACAGGCGGATATTACAGCCAAAGCCTACGATACATACATACTTCTAAGATGTTTGAATTCTTTAACTAATTCTAGAGATGTACTATTTATCAGTATACTTATTGTACCAGGAGATCTGCTAACTTGCATTACTTAAGTTTTGGCTGTATTTACATTCATATTTTATCTACTACATGTTGAACTCAGCTTATTAATATGATTTTGCAGTATGCCTTCGTCACTATACCACAGGTACTTATCGTCTGAAAATGAAAGCTAATTTATTTTTTGTGTTGCATGTTGCTCATTTATTTTGGGTGTTGCATGCTGCAAGTTGAACTCAGCTTATTAATGTGATTTTACAGTATGCCACTCTCACTATACAACAAGCACTGACCGTCTGCAAATTACAAAAATTTCTACAAAATTGCTATGTTGAACTCAGTTTATTAATATGATTTTACAGTATGCCATTGTCACAATACAAGCAATGATCGTCTGCAAATGAAAGCTCGTTTATTTTGGGTGTTGCCTGTAGCTCATTTATTTTGGGTTACATGTTGAACTCAGCTTATTAATATGATTTTGACCTATGCTATAAAACAGGCACTGATCATCTGCAAATGAAAGCTAATATATTTTGAATGGATCTGTTGCTTCATCTTAAGTAAAGAATTTGAAACTTTTCTGAATCTGTTTTGTCAAGTCTTGCTTCTCTGGATATTCTGTCTATGTAAATATTAAATATCAGAGGAGTGAGCACACATCCCTGCCTCACTCATGTATTGAATGTGAACATATTTGATATATGTTGTTGTGATGTTCATATTGCACTTTGGCTCGAGTGGTACATGGTTATGGTGTTTTCTAGCAATTGTTCTTGTATCTCGTAGTTTTCAAGGAAGGTCCCTACTTTGTATCTATCTACTCTATCAAAAGCCTTTTCCTGATCAACAAACACAGTATTCTGCTGGTCACTATATTCAATGGTGTTTTCACATATTTCTCTAAGTGTGAATAGTGCATCATTACAACTTTGATCTTCCTGAAACCAAATGTACTTTGCTTAATTGTTGCTCAACTGTGGGTCAAGCTCTTTGTTCCAATAGTTTTTGCATACATTTTTCATATATGACCCATGAATAATATACCTCTTTATGTTTCGCACTCTCTCATATTGCCTTTCTTTTTCCATATGTGTACTATTATTGCCTGTTGCCAATCATCTGAGACTATTTTTTTTCTTCCCATGCTATATTAAAGTGTCTTGTCAGTCATTTTATTCTGTTTTGCTACAAGACTGAATAGCTTATGTGGTTATTACATCTGGATCTGTTGATTTGTTTTTAGGACTTTTCTGTAGAACTGATTTTACTTCTGCAGGTATGAAATTTGGTTGTTGTTCCCAGTGTTTAGACACACAACTTGGGTTTTCTATGCTGTATGTGGGGTTAAGTAGTTCTTGAAAGTATTCTGCCCACCTTGCTAGTCTTTGTTACCGATTAAGAATGGTATATGTCATTTGCTGTTTAGGATGTTGTTGGGGTTGTAAGCATGCATAAGATACATAGACATAGGTGAATATTACAGCCAAAGCCTATTGTACATAGACACAGGTGGATATTACAGCCAAAGCCTATGGTACATAGACACAGGTGGATATTACAGCCAAAGCCTATGGTACATAGACACAGGCGGATATTACAGCCAAAGCCTATGGTACATAGACACAGGTGGATATTACAGCCAAAGCCTATGATACATAGACACAGGTGGATATTACAGCCAAAGCCTATGTACATAGACACAGGTGGATATTACAGCCAAAGCCTATGGTACATAGACACAGGTGGATATTACAGCCAAAGCCTATGGTACATAGACACAGGTGGATATTACAGCCAAAGCCTATGGTACATAGACACAGGTGGATATTACAGCCAAAGCCTATGGTACATAGACACAGGTGGATATTACAGCCAAAGCCTATGGTACATAGACACAGGTGGATATTACAGCCAAAGCCTATGGTACATAGACACAGGTGGATATTACAGCCAAAGCCTATGGTACATAGACACAGGCGGATATTACAGCCAAAGCCTATGGTACATAGACACAGGTGGATATTACAGCCAAAGCCTATGGTACATAGACACCGGTGGATATTACATCCAATGCCTATGGTACATAGACACAAGTGGATATTACAGCCAAAGCCTATGGTACATAGACACAGGTGGATATTACAGCCAAAGCCTATGTTACATAGACACAGGTGGATATTACAGCCAAAGCCTATGGTACATAGACACAGGTGGATATTACAGCCAAAGCCTATGGTACATAGACACAGGTGGATATTACAACCAAAGCCTATGTTACATAGACACAGGTGGATATTACAGCCAAAGACTACGATACATACATACTTCTAAGATGTTTGAATTCTTTAACTAATTCTAGAGATGTACTATTTATCAGTATACTTATTGTACCAGGAGATCTGCTAACTTGCATTACTTAAGTTTTGGCTGTATTTACATTCATATTGTATCTACTACATGTTGAACTCAGCTTATTAATATGATTTTGCAGTATGCCTTCGTCACTATACCACAGGTACTTATCGTCTGAAAATGAAAGCTAATTTATTTTTTGTGTTGCATGTTGCTCATTTATTTTGGGTGTTGCATGCTGCAAGTTGAACTCAGCTTATTAATGTGATTTTACAGTATGCCACTCTCACTATACAACAAGCACTGACCGTCTGCACCTGCAAATTACAAACATTTCTACAAAATTGCATGTTGAACTCAGTTTATTAATATGATTTTACAGTATGCCATTGTCACAATACAAGCAATGATCGTCTGCAAATGAAAGCTCGTTTATTTTGGGTGTTGCCTGTAGCTCATTTATTTTGGGTTACATGTTGAACTCAGCTTATTAATATGATTTTGACCTATGCTATAAAACAGGCACTGATCATCTGCAAATGAAAGCTAATATATTTTGAATGGATCTGTTGCTTCATCTTAAGTAAAGAATTTGAAACTTTTCTGAATCTGTTTTGTCAAGTCTTGCTTCTCTGGATATTCTGTCTATGTAAATATTAAATATCAGAGGAGTGAGCACACATCCCTGCCTCACTCATGTATTGAATGTGAACATATTTGATATATGTTGTTGTGATGTTCATATTGCACTTTGGCTCGAGTGGTACATGGTTATGGTGTTTTCTAGCAATTGTTCTTGTATCTCGTAGTTTTCAAGGAAGGTCCCTACTTTGTATCTATCTACTCTATCAAAAGCCTTTTCCTGATCAACAAACACAGTATTCTGCTGGTCACTATATTCAATGGTGTTTTCACATATTTCTCTAAGTGTGAATAGTGCATCATTACAACTTTGATCTTCCTGAAACCAAATGTACTTTGCTTAATTGTTGCTCAACTGTGGGTCAAGCTCTTTGTCCCAATAGTTTTTGCATACATTTTTCATATATGACCCATGAGTAATATACCTCTTTATGTTTCACACTCTCTCATATTGCCTTTCTTTTTCCATATGTGTACTATTATTGCCTGTTGCCAATCATCTGAGACTATTTTTTTTCTTCCCATGCTATATTAAAGTGTCTTGTCAGTCATTTTATTCTGTTTTGCTACAAGACTGAATAGCTTATGTGGTTATTACATCTGGATCTGTTGATTTGTTTTTAGGACTTTTCTGTAGAACTGATTTTACTTCTGCAGGTATGAAATTTGGTTGTTGTTCCCAGTGTTTAGACACACAACTTGGGTTTTCTATGCTGTATGTGGGGTTAAGTAGTTCTTGAAAGTATTCTGCCCACCTTGCTAGTCTTTGTTACCGATTAAGAATGGTATATGTCATTTGCTGTTTAGGATGTTGTTGGGGTTGTAAGCATGCATAAGATACATAGACATAGGTGAATATTACAGCCAAAGCCTATGGTACATAGACACAGGTGGATATTACAGCCAAAGCCTATGGTACATAGACACAGGCAGATATTACAGCCAAAGCCTATGGTACATAGACACAGGCGGATATTACAGCCAAAGCCTATGGTACATAGACACAGGTGGATATTACAGCCAAAGCCTATGATACATAGACACAGGTGGATATTACAGCCAAAGCCTATGGTACATAGACACAGGTGGATATTACAGCCAAAGCCTATGGTACATAGACACAGGCGGATATTACAGCCAAAGCCTATCGTACATAGACACAGGCGGATATTACAGCCAAAGCCTATGGTACATAGACACAGGTGGATATTACAGCCAAAGCCTATGGTACATAGACACAGGCGGATATTACAGCCAAAGCCTATGGTACATAGACACAGGCGGATATTACAGCCAAAGCCTATGGTACATAGACACAGGTGGATATTACAGCCAAAGCCTATGATACATAGACACAGGTGGATATTACAGCCAAAGCCTATGGTACATAGACACAGGTGGATATTACAGCCAAAGCCTATGGTACATAGACACAGGCGGATATTACAGCCAAAGCCTATGGTACATAGACACAGGCGGATATTACAGCCAAAGCCTATGGTACATAGACACAGGTGGATATTACAGCCAAAGCCTATGGTACATAGACACAGGTGGATATTACAACCAAAGCCTATGTTACATAGACACAGGCGGATATTACAGCCAAAGCCTACGATACATACATACTTCTAAGATGTTTGAATTCTTTAACTAATTCTAGAGATGTACTATTTATCAGTATACTTATTGTACCAGGAGATCTGCTAACTTGCATTACTTAAGTTTTGGCTGTATTTACATTCATATTTTATCTACTACATGTTGAACTCAGCTTATTAATATGATTTTGCAGTATGCCTTCGTCACTATACCACAGGCACTTATCGTCTGAAAATGAAAGCTAATTTATTTTTTGTGTTGCATGTTGAACTCAGCTTATTAATGTGATTTTACAGTATGCCACTCTCACTATACAACAAGCACTGACCGTCTGCAAATTACAAAAATTTCTACAAAATTGCATGTGAACTCAGTTTATTAATATGATTTTACAGTATGCCATTGTCCAAAAAAAAAGATCTCTAAAAATTTTTATTTTGGGTGTTTTCCATCATTTTTTTTACATGTTGAACTAAATTTTTTAAAAATTTTTGACCATGCTATAAAAAAAGGGACTGATCTCTGCAAATGAAAGCTAAATTTTTTTTTGGTCTGTTGCTTTTTTTGTGAAATTTTAAATTTGAATCGTTTTTTTAATTTTTTTGGAATTTTTTTATTAAAATCAAAGGGGTGAAACATTCCTCATTGGAAAAGTTTTAAATTTTAATATGTTTTTTGGGTTTAAGCTTTGGTGGTTAA
>JACEFZ010018684.1:15000-26560 GCA_014155875.1 Cepaea nemoralis | reverse complement strand
GGTTTTTAGCGTCGTCCTTGCTTGACCACTGGTCGCTTGTCAGCCAGCAGTCTTGCAGGCCGGTAACCACTATTCGCCTGGCGGCGTAACGAAGTTACGGCGTCCCTTCTGGGAGCTAAGTCGCCTGCCGGGCGTAACGATGTCACTGCATCTCTGTCTCCTTTCTGGACTCTGACAGCATCCTATGGTTGAATGTGAGGGTGGGGCCATTCGAACAGAACCTCTGGCAGTAGAAAGTTCGTAGGGTTCGACTTTCTTAAGATGGGGCCTATGTGACAAAACGTCGGTGGCCCATGTCCTCAGGCCTTCTTTGGGTTTGGGTAAACAGGGGGAAACAGCTTTCGGGAACCCTCAGTTCTCTTATTCGCTCAATCACTATGGAAGATAGTTCTCTGGGATACTTTAACAACACGATCTTGGTAATAGAATAATTAGATATATGTCTTTTCTTTGGGGAAAACCCGCTAGGGCGCCTTGCACCAAATACACACGGGTTCAACTTCGGGGGGAGAATTCATGTCCGTTTCTAGACCTACCGTTACCCACTGCATAATGTCAAGATGTCAAGTTGAAGATTGGGACATTTTAAGTGCAGCATACTGCTAGTGTATGAAAGGTAATCTTAGGTTGTAATTAGTCCTGCACTTATAAATCTCTATTGTCTTGACTACTGAGATGAATTGGTGAAACGGCAGTCTTGCCATATTGGGAGGGGGTGACCGTTAGCCATTCTGGCTAAGCGTCTTGATCTTGGCATGGCAAGGGAACAAATCTGAACAATAAATATTTCCCAAATGATATCTCTTGTTCTTGGCAGCCGATAGACGAGTGTTATCTTTCTTCATACGGCTTTACCTCTACTTAGTGTCATCTTTCATTTGAATATAATCATTGGATAGCTACAGTATGCCGGAAGGAGGGAAGGGCTCCGTGGGGATGGAGTCCACCAATTTATGATCTATCTTCTTGAGCCGGAAGAGGGTATCCACTGGGCTATCTCTTTCATCTTTTAGCGGATAGGGTGGCCGGGTGAACTGACTAGTTGCTGGTCGATAATATCATCTAGTTCTACGTGTAAGGTGAGGCACGGTCGGTACATTGCGGCGACAGCTCAGACAAGAGCAGCGGCCGGAAGGAATAGTATCTTCTTTCCTATTCTTGCTGGGAATGGAGAACGACACTTCTTTACATACCGATAATTACCCACACAACACCACAAGAGCTTTATCGTGAGAAAGGCATGGTTTGCAAGTGAGAGATAAGCCTGGAAATGATTGTGCCCAATAATAATAAAGGCTTGGTATGAGTGAGTCTTGTAGGCAAAATGTACCTAGGGTCAAACGACAGGACTTCGTCAAGCTAAAGGCCTAGTCTAGAAAAGACGCCGCCAATCCAGGACCTCTTGTCAGGTCAGGCTAATTCACGCAGGTCTGGTAAAAAATATATATCTATTAATATTATATATTTTGTTGATAGCAGCTGATGTGCTGAGACCATTAGGAGTCTCCATGTCGGCTGTACCAGAAGTTTAGGCTGGAGACGCTCACTAATTTATGTCATCTACAGGGTCCTCCTTTTGACCGTAAAGTGAGCTGAAGGTCTCGACAGAACTTCTATGCCTAAAGCTATGGGCAACTGATGAGGCCCGGTCAAGTCATTGGCCATACCAGGTAGAATGTTTATAACTTTGAGGGAGACTCAGGACTAAAATTAAATGAGTGACAATATCACAACTCAAGTCTTCACATCGACTTAAGGTCAAGTGTTTGGTTTTTATACTGATTGGACCTACGCCTAATTCCCATCCTTGTCCGGGACAGCGAAAGACTCTGACCCGTTCCCCATACACAAACTGTTCTCCTGATATTATTTCCCAACCACAATTGTGCCAAGTGATCCCATGGCACTTTCTCAGACCAATTGAGTGACTCTATCGTGTGGGCCACGGAAACCTGAAAGCCTGTTGTTCGAACAACCTACGCTGGAAAGAGAGGCCAAAGGATTTGTCCGGGTGAGGTGGATGTGAACCAACTGGACAATAATAAGATCTGTGGTCTATGATGTTCAGAGTTATGTTGCTTCATGTCTGGACTAGAGTTATCTCCTCAGTTTCTTTATAGACTTTTATAGGTTCATCTGTCTTGATGTTTTTCTGTGCTGTCATTTATTAAGGTATTAAATTCTAATTATAGTGACTGAGACGATTGTCATGTTGGGTTTGTGTCAGCCAGAAAAACATTGCATGAAATAGACCCCGAGGTCGAAAGAGAGAGTGACAGTGAGTTCAGGGAACGGAGGAGGGTTGGCAAGCAAGGACCTATCCCAGCCACGGCGAAAGAATATTTTTGAAACATTGTAACAGGGCTATTTGGGACCCTCCCCGTAGCTTGGTACAATTTCTGGGGGCACGTCGCGGGATATTTGACATCCTGGTGGAGTTCTGGCTGATATAGTGATAAGGGACATATATTCTTGTCTACTATCAATAGGTTCTGCCTACCGTACCTGGCTATTGTCTATACTCTTCCTGACACAGACTGACCGACATACGACGTGTTGTGGTCGTATAATTATCCATTTGTGTACGTGAGATAGAAATTTAATATAGAATTGTATACTCGTACCCTCTGAGTTTAAGATGGCATCAGCTAAGTTTAATGTTGCTGACGTACAGGCTACAGGGCGTGAGATGGCTTATGATGGGGCGGAGTTACATAAATATGTTCAGGAAGTGGAAAGAGACTTCAGACAGGCTGTGTGCGAAGCCAAGAAAATTGAGGCTGAGGCTAGGAAGATGGAGGCCGAGCAGGCAGTCAGAGACCATGAGTTCCGTATGAGGGAGTTGGAGCTGAAAGTTCAAACTGCCAAGGAAAGCGAGGGTGCAGTTGGAGGCGCAGTTCTCCCTGACTCAACAACTTCTAGTGGCGGTCCATACCAGGCAATGAAGTTCCCATTGCTCCCGTTCGATGAACACAAAGATAAGATCTACCAGTATCTTCACAGATTTCAGTCGATGGCTTTGGCTATGGGATTGGAACGTGGGAAGTGGAACTTGAAACTCTCACAGGGCCTGAGGGGGACCGCGTACGAGGTCTACTCAAGGTTGCCACCTGGTATGGAGAATGACTATGAGGCCCTGGAAAAAGCATTATTGAAAAGGTTCCAGATGACGGCCCATACATACCGACAGCAGTTCAGAAAGTCAAAGAGAGAGCCAGGGGAGATGTTTGCAGCCTACAGCGTTAGACTTAAGTCTTACCTTTTGAAGTGGATGTCATTGGCTGGATTTGCCAACGACTATGAAAGTTTAGAAGAATTAGTGGTCGTGGACCAAATGAAGAGAATGATGCCTAAGCCATTGCAAACCTTCTCGCTTGAAAATGGGGCAGAAAGGTTAGACGTAGTAAACACATTAGCGGAAAGGTATGTGCTAGCTCATGGGGATAATGGGGAATTGTCACAACCCAATCCCCGACCACCAGACCCATGGTCTGGAAAGAAGAAGAACCCTAAAACAGCCCACACCAAGAAGGATGATCCTTTCGATAAAGTTCCAATTAAGAAACCCTCTGGTAAGAGTCCACCTGGATCTCCTAAAAGAAAGTGGAGTGAAAAGTGGTGCGCCTACTGCAAATCTCCCACACACAATATGGCCAATTGCAGGCGCAAACAGAAAGACTCTCACTATGCTGCCTGTCTTGTAGAAACCGGGGAAGGGTCTAACAGGGAGGTAGAAGGGAGGGGTCTTGAGAAAAAAGATTCCGAGAAACCGCCAGTAGTAGAGACGATACTTGTGAACGGACAACCAGTCGAGTGTCTCTATGACACAGGTCTGCAGTTTGAGGCCGTAATTTCCTCACACTTAGTGAGCCCAGAGCAGCTAACCGGGGAGTCTATTGAGATTCAAACGGCGACCAAGAGTGCAGTAGCGATGTCTCTTCCGATTGCGAAGGTTGACATCAAATCGAAATATGTTACCGGCACTATACAGGCAGCCGTTCTGCTCGATCCAATCTTCCCAATGATCTTGGGTTGTCGCTACGTCTTTCTAGGGATCCCAACAGAACCCATGTACGTAGGGGCAATGCAAACCAGATCTCAATCGGGAGATGAGCAGACGCCGGCCTTGATCGTGAATCCCTTGCCTGGGGAGTTACGAGCTGCTCAAAGCCAGGATGCTACTTTGCAACCTTGCTTCAACCAGTTGCCAAAAAGTTCTGACCCACCAAGACGGGGTCAGTATTATATGAAGAATCGGTTACTGTACCGGAGAGCCGGAGTGGAGGAACGCCAGCATGGACAGCTGGTAGTTTCTAAGGCTTATCGGGAACAACTTCTTCATATGGGACACACCATTTCATTCAGTGGACATATGGGTGTCTGGGCAACACTCCAGCGCATTTCCTGCCATTACTACTGGCCAGGGATGACTGGAGACGTGCGTCGGTACGTCAAGTCGTGCCCAGAGTGCCAGCGTGTGGCAACAAAACACTGGACGGCTCAGGTAGTCTTGGGTGACATGCCCATTATGAACTCTCCTTTCGAGAGAGTTGCCATCGATCTTGTTGGTCCTCTTCCTCGGACTAGGAAGAGGAATATGTATATTCTGACGATGGTGGATTGCTGTTCCATGTGAGGCGAGGCGATACCGTTGGCCACAATCGACTCTAAGCGAGTGGCTGATGCACTGATGGAGACCTTTACTCGGTTGGGATTTCCAAACCAGATCCTAACGGACAATGGGTCTCAGTTCTGTGGTAAGCTGATGGAGGAAGTCTTTCGTATCTTCCAGACTAACCACATTCACACTTGCCCATACCACCCTCAGTCGAATGGGCAAGTAGAGAGGTTTAATGGTACCTTGATGACCATGCTTCGGAAGCTGGCTCAAGAAAAACCAGACAGATGGGATGAGTATATCCCAGCCGCCTTGTTCGCCTATCGGGAGGTTCCCCATGGGTCGACCGGGTTGCCACCAGCCACTCTACTATTCGGGAGACCAATCAAGGGTCCCTTAGAAGCCCTATTGAGATGTTGGGCAGAGGAAGAAACTTCCGAAGAAGTTGTATCCTCATATAAATACGTCGAAGAGTTAAAGAAGAAACTCCAGAAGCGTTGGGCTTTGGCAGCTCAGAATCTGAGGGCGGCCAGAAAGAGACACGCGGCCTACTACAATAGAAGGTCGAAAGATAGGTCTCTTAAAGTGGGGGATCGGGTTCTGTTGTTACTTCCAGTAGGTTCCAATAAACTCGAGATTGGTTGGCAGGGGCCTTTCCCGGTGGAAAGGGTTGTGTTCCGCACCAACTATGCCATCCGGATCAGGGGGAAATCCGAAATCTTCCACATTAACCTCCTCAAAAAGTATGAAGAACGGTCTGATGGTACTTCTCTCTCACTCATGACTATGGCGGTCGCAATGGAAACTGAATCGGGCGAAGACGCGGATAGGGAGTATCCTTTACACCCTGGGGAAACCTATAGGGATGTACATATAAATCCTGATCTGTCGGCTGAAGAAACAGTCCGGGTCATCCGTTTGTTGGAGTCCCATCAGCAGATTCTTACCGATCGGCCAGGGCGGACAGGGTTGGTCGAATTTGATATGACTCTGACTACCCAAGACCCCGTCCGCCAAAAAATATATCCAGTGCCCTTTTCGAAAGAGAAGGCCCTGGAAGCCGAAATCCAGAAGCTTCTGGACGATGACATCATCACTCCTTCGACTTCTCCTTATAATGCCGGGGTTGTCTTGTTGAGGAAGCCCAGTGGGGAGCACCACCTATGTATTGATTACAGGCATTTAAACAGTTGTACGACATTCCAAGTTGAACCGTTACCGAACACAAATCAACTGTTTGCCAGACTAAATAAGGCAAAGTACTTTTCGAAAATTGATCTAAGCCGGGGATATTATCAGATCCCTGTGAAGCCCGAGGTTCGCCCCTTGCTCGCCTTCAGTACTCCTAGCGGGCATTACGAATTCAAGGTGATGCCATTTGGGCTGAGCAATGCGCCCAGTGTGTTCACCCGCATGGTGAGAATGTTATTAGAGCCTTTAAAGGATCCCTCTGTGGTCTCGTTTATGGATGCTATTCTCATCGCGTCTGACAATCTGAGGGATCACCTGAAGTCCTTGGGACAGATCTTCACAAGGTTAAAAGAGGAAGGGTTAACCGCCCGTCCAGCCAAATGCATAATTGGTTATCAATCCTTGGAATTTCTGGGACATACTATTACCCCAGGGGGGCTGGTACCGGAAGAAAAGAATATTGAGAAGGTCAGACTCGCACCCCGTCCTAAATCCAAAAAAGGATGTTAGGTCTTTCTTGTCTCTGTGTGGGTTTTACCAGAAATTTATTCCGAACTTCAATGAAATTGGGGCGCCGTTAACCGAAACCCTGAAGAAAGGATCGCCAGATCCTATAGTCTGGACCCCGAGCTGTGAAGAAGCTTATGGGAAGCTGAAACAGGCTTAGGTGGATAGGCCAGTCCTGCAACTCCCAAATTTGGAGAAAACGTTTGTTCTAAGAACCGACGCGAGTAACATAGGGATTGGGGCAACTCTGTTGCAGGAAGGGCGAGATGATGCTTCGGTGCTATGTCCGGTGGCGTATGCAAGTAGAAAACTGTTACCCGCGGAACGGAATTACTCCACCGTCGAACGGGAATGTCTGGCTCTAGTGTGGGCGGTACAGAAATTTCAACCTTATCTGTATGGAGTGCCGTTCAAAGTGCAGTCCGACCATCAACCTCTGACGTTTTTAGCGACTTCTAAGAAACTGAACGCGAGGTTAATGAGATGGTCATTGCTCCTACAACCGTATCAGTTCACGGTCAAATACATCCCCGGAAGGGAGAATGTGGGAGCGGATTTCCTATCACGGCATCCTATGGTTGATTGTGAGGGTGGGGCCATTCGAACAGAACCTCTGGCAGTAGAAAGTTCGTAGGGTTCGACTTTCTTAAGATGGGGTCTATGTGACAAAACGTCAGTGGCCCATGTCCTCAGGCCTTCTTTGGGTTTGGGTAAACAGGGGGAAACAGCTTTCGGGAACCCTCAGTTCTCTTATTCGCTCAATCACTATGGAAGATAGTTCTCTGGGATACTTTAACAACACGATCTTGGTAATAGAATAATTAGATATATGTCTTTTCTTTGGGGGAAAACCCGCTAGGGCGCCTTGCACCAAATACACACGGGTTCAACTTCGGGGGGAGAATTCATGTCCGTTTCTAGACCTACCGTTACCCACTGCATAATGTCAAGATGTCAAGTTGAAGATTGGGACATTTTAAGTGCAGCATACTGCTGGTGTATGGAAGGTAATCTTAGGTTGTAATTAGTCCTGCACTTATAAATCTTTATTGTCTTGACTACTGAGATGAATTGGTGAAACGGCAGTCTTGCCATATTGGGAGGGGGTGACCGTTAGCCAATCTGGCTAAGCGTCTTGATCTTGGCATGGCAAGGGAACAAATCTGAACAATAAATATTTCCCAAATGATATCGCTTGTTCTTGGCAGCCGATAGACGAGTGCTATCTTTCTTCATACGGCTTTACCTCTACTTAGTGTCATCTTTCATTTGAATATAATCATTGGATAGCTACAGTATGCCGGAAGGAGGGAAGGGCTCCGTGGGGATGGAGTCCACCAATTTATGATCTATCTTCTTGAGCCGGAAGAGGGTATAGACTGGGCTATCTCTTTCATCTTTTAGCGGATAGGGTGGCCGGGTGAACTGACTAGTTGCTGGTCGATAATATCATCTAGTTCTACGTGTAAGGTGAGGCACGGTCGGTACATTGCGGCGACAGCTCAGACAAGAGCAGCGGCCGGAAGGAATAGTATCTTCTTTCCTATTCTTGCTGGGAATGGGGAACGACACTTCTTTACATACCGATAATTACCCACACAACACCACAAGAGCTTTATCGTGAGAAAGGCATGGTTTGCAAGTGAGAGATATGCCTGGAAATGAATGTGCCCAATAATAATAAAGGCTTGGTATGAGTGTGGAGAGTGAGTCTTGTAGGCAAAATGTACCTAGGGCCAAACGACAAGACTTCGACAAGCTAAAGGCCTAGTCTAGAAAAGACGCCGCCAATCCAGGACCTCTTGTCAGGTCAGGCTAATTCACGCAGGTCGGGTAAAGAAATATATATCTATTAATATTATATATTTTGTTGATAGCAGCTGATGTGCTGAGACCATTAGGAGTCTCCATGTCGGCTGTACCAGAAGTTTAGGCTGGAGACGCTCACTAATTTATGTCATCTACAGGGTCCTCCTTTTGACCGTAAAGTGAGCTGAAGGTCTCGACAGAACTTCTATGCCTAAAGCTATGGGCAACTGATGAGGCCCGGTCAAGTCATTGGCCATACCAGGTAGAATGTTTATAACTTTGAGGGAGACTCAGGACTAAAATTAAACGAGTGACAATATCACAACTCAAGTCTTCACATCGACTTAAGGTCAAGTGTTTGGTTTTGATACTGATTGGACCTACGCCTAATTCCCATCCTTGTCCGGGACAGCGAAAGACTCTGACCCATTCCCCATACACAAACCGTTCTCCTGATATTATTTCCCAACCACAATTGTGCCAAGTGATCCCATGGCACTTTCTCAGACCAATTGAGTGACTATATCGTGTGGGCCACGGAAACCTGAAAGCCTGCTGTTCGAACAACCTACGCTGGAAAGAGAGGCCAAAGGATTTGTCCGGGTGAGGTGGATGTGAACCAACTGGACAATAATAAGATCTGTGGTCTATGATGTTAAGAGTTATGTTGCTTCATGTCTGGACTAGAGTTATCTCCTCAGTTTCTTTATAGACTTTTATAGGTTCATCTGTCTTGATGTTTTTCTGTGCTGTCATTTATTAAGGTATTAAATTCTAATTATAGTGACTGAGACGGTTGTCATGTTGGGTTTGTGTCAGCCAGAAAAACATTGCATGAAATAGACCCCGAGGTCGAAAGAGAGAGTGACAGTGAGTTCAGGGAACGGAGGAGGGTTGGCAAGCAAGGACCTATCCCAGCCACGGCGAAAGAATATTTTTGAAACATTGTAACAGGGCTATTTGGGACCCTCCACGTAGCTTGGTACACATGGGGTACCATCAATCTTTATTGACAACGCCGAATTAGAGATATTAGACCATTTTACATATCTAGGATTAGTGGTAAATAGCAATTTATCCATAGATCAGGAAATCAACATCCAGATTGGTAAGGCAGCAACACAATGAACAGGTAAGAAAATGTCTGGGTGAACAGGAAGCTTACTGTCAAAACAAAAGTCCTTGTCTATCAAGCCTGTATCCTTAGTACTCTTCTTTATGGCAGTGAAACCTGGACAACTTACTCACACGAAGAGAAACGTTTAAATAGCTTTCATATGCGGTGTCTGCGAAGAATTCTTGGTATATATATATATATATATATATATATATATATATATATATATATATATATATATATATATATATATATATATATGTGTGTGTGTGTGTGTGTGTGTTGTGTGTGTGTGTGTCTGTGTGTGTGTGTGTCTGTGTGTGTGTAAAATAATGAAATAACTTATGCGAGAAACGAGAGAAGAAGGACAGAATGTCAGACGCTTTGAAAATAAAGTTTGTTCGTTCGTTCGTCCACTCAGTATGTGTAGGAAAACTAATGGAACATATTATCAATGGCAGGCTAACCTGGCATCTGGAAGAAAACCAAGCAGGATTCAGAAAGTACTGATCCACTAAAGATCAAATAACCTAAAGAAAATAGAGGATGCCTTCCAAGAGAAAAAGAACACACTAGCGGTCTTGATAGATTTAGAAGAAAAAAACAATCTTGGATAAAGTATGGAAGCACTGAAAGTACAACTGCAAAAAAAAAAAAAAAAAAAAAAAATGCAGCTTTGTGGGAAAATGGAACCGCCAGAACAAAAGTACACGGACAAACCAGCAAAAAGACGCCGTTGGAGCAATGTGTCCCCCCAATGGGAGTTCTTCCACCAACATTATTCCTAGCATATATGAATGACATCACAGCACATTTTCCAGCCAGAGTACACACATCATCTTTCGTAGATGACCTAGCCATACGGACATCTAAAGAATACATTAATACGGTTAAGAATAGAATGCAGCAAGTCATATTAGCGCCAGAGGACTGGTAAAAACCATAGCTAGTAAAGATAAGTGAGGAGAAAACAACATGCACAGTGTTCTCCCTCACAAATAAAACTCAGTACCCTAAGCTGGTATTGAATCGAAACATATTGCAGCATTAAAAAAACAAAAAAAACAATGCAAGCTATCTAGGAGTATCTTTCATCGTCGCCTGATATAGAAGACATAGGTTGTGAAAAACCGAACAAGAGCAAGGCAAAGAATGGCAATCATGAAAAAGCTTGCTGCTGCAACGTGGGGAGCAGATGGAAAAGTTCTCAAGAAGTTATATACTGGATGCGTGAGGTCAGTACTGGAATATGGCATTGCAGTTTGGGCAACAGCAACTAAGTCACACTTTAACAACATAAAACGAATCCAACACCAAGGAATGCGAATCATAACTGGAAGCCTGAAGACAACGCCTATTAACGAACTAGAAAAGAGCACTTGTTTGCAACCAATTCAGGACAGAAGAGATTGTGGAACTCAGCAAGAAGCATACAAATTTAGTAGATTGACAGCCCAACCCATTCATTCATTCATTCATTCATTCATTTATTCATTCATGTAGCATGTCCTTTGCAGAATCTCGCTCCCACAACAACCTTCCGGGAAATTTCTTGACCATAAGCAAGATGTCCCGCATCCGATACACACATCTGGAGATTATCTGCCACATCCTGCACCCATCTTCTCTTTGGCCCTCCTCTTTCTCTCTTCCCAGGCATATACCCCTCCATTATTGTCCTCTCTAAACTTTCATGACGTTTCAAGTGACCAATTTATTTCAATTTTCTTTGTTTTATCGTTTTTAATAGCCAACCTTCTTCAATATTCAGCTCTTGAAGTATTGATGCATTTGTTCTTTTCTTTACCCAAGATATTCTTAGAACTCGTCTATAACATTTATATTCAAAGGCATTTATGCGCTGTTCAGCTTGTTTAGTAAGTGTCCAGGTCTCACAGGCATATGTTGCAATGGGAAAGATGCATGCTTTTAAAAATCTAATTTTTGTAGTTCTGTCTGTTCCATTCCATAATTTATTCAGCTGTTTTTGTCTTTGAAGAGCAATTGATAGTCGTCGTTTAATTTCTTTCTATACGTCACCATTGTTGGTAACCAATAACCCAAGATATTCGAAATTTTCCACCGCCTCCAACCTTTTCTCACTAACATATATTTCTTTCTCCATATTAGTTTTTTATGTATGCATTATCTGTGTCTTTGCTATTTTAAATATAAGTTTTGGTTTTCACTATTCCTTTTGGTTGAGGTAACTACGTTTTCTATACCATTCTATGATGAACATTTCTCGTCAATAACTTCATCTCTTTGGACATTTCGTAATCTCTCCCATTCTGATGATATTGCTTAATTTTGAAACA
>JACEFZ010018684.1:0-10000 GCA_014155875.1 Cepaea nemoralis | reverse complement strand
TGTGCGGGAGGGGGATGGGTCGGTTGGTGGGGTATGTATGTGTCCCTTGGTGTGCGTGTGTGTCGGTAGGTGGGGGTGTTTATGTGTCCCTTGGTGCGCGTGTGTGTGGGGTAGGTGGGGGTGTGGGTGGGGTGATGTATGGATAGGTGGGAGATGGGCCTCATAACATGGCAATTAGCCTTGTTTATGTTTACAACATTCATTTCACAATGTTTATTTTTCTTCCTATGTAAATGTATAATGCTCTTGATGAACGAAAGACGAGTGATTGGAAGGGCCGAATGTAAGACGGGCCTGCGCGCCCAATTTGTGACCCTAATAAAGTTGATTTGATTTGATTTGGTTTGATTTGATGTCGTCTGCAGTAAGCTGTTTGCTGTGAGTAAGCTGTTTGAATTTTATTGCATTCTTCTGTTTTCCGGAGGAAAACAGTCTGTGGTGAACGGAAGGCCCAATATACGGAAGTGAGGCCAAGCAGCCATGTGCAAGCTGTAGCGATTCCTTGGGTGAGCCCTGTACCAGAGGGCTATGTGTCGGCTCTGCAATTATGGAAGCCTCCTTGGATGGCGGGGAATGCCCATGGTCTGCCCCTGCCGTCCCTTGAGGACTGACCGGGATATCTTTAGCTGTTCCAAATGAACCAGCTGGGATGGGGATAACACCATAACACTGAGAGTCAAACGTCCTACGAAACATCCAGGAAGGTAACCCTGCAAACAAATGCCTAAAGAAGTCTGATGTGTCGACCGACATGTGCAAATATCGCACCCCTGCTGTAAACTGGCACAACGCAATTACGTCTAAAACAGAATTTCGGAAGAACGAAGAAGAAGAAGAAGAAGAAGAAGAAGAAGAAGAAGAAGAAGAAGAAGAAGAAGAAGAAGAAGAAGAAGAAGAAGAAGAAGAAGAAGAAGAAGAAGAAGAAGAAGAAGAAGATGAAGAAGAAGAAGAAGAAGAAGAAGAAGAAGAAGAAGAAGAAGAAGAAGAAGAAGAAGAAGAAGAAGAAGAAGAAGAAGAAGAAGGGTCGCAGAGGTGTTTCCAAGGTACCAGGGCCGGGTTATATACTGAGGGCCGGGTTATATACTGGCCAAGACCTACTGACGCGTCCTCGTCGAGCGTCCTGGGTAACAGGCCCCTTCGGGGTCCTGGCTAAAGTCAGTAGGATCGCCGATTCCTCCGAAGTCGGAGAGTGTCTGCCTGTCCGGCGAGGAACCACCAGTCTGCACACCAATAAGCCAGACATGGGACAACCGATACTCACGCAAACCTCAGGTCCTGTATGACATCACACTGATGTTGGACTACAGGATGCTTTCATCCGACATACAGGACTTCGCGTTGGAGCTCAAGCCAACGAACACAAGCAAGCAAGCAAATAAGCAAGCATTGACCTCGCGATGGATTAGATAATTAGCTATGTGATGTGCTTAATGTTGTTAGATTATTAATCGCAATGAGCGATCACTACCCAGTAAAATGCACGTGGTCGAAAAGTGGTACCAAAACTCCGAAACACAAACATGTAAGTATAAAATATAGAAATTATAAAAATTTCAATCAAGATGTCTTTTTACATGACTTGCTCAACTCATCTCTGGACTTTGTTTACCAGCTTCCTAACCCATACGATGCTCTGGAACACTGACTGAAGACCTTTTTAAGTGTATTTGATAAGCATATTCCATTTAAGGAAGTTCGAGTTAAACATTACACTAAGCCCCCGTGGATCACACAGGAGGTAGTTGAACTTATGAGAGACCGGGACAGGGCACATATAAATAGAGATCTAACCATGTACCGTAGTCTAAGAAACAAAGTTCAATGTGTTATTCGAAAGGAAAAGAAAAACTATTTTAAGAACTTAATAATAGATAAAACCAAAACTAAAGATATATGGAAAGCAATTAATACCTTGACAAACACAAATCATCACAATCATTACCATCAAATCAGGTTACGTGTGATAAATTCAGTAGATTATTTCAGTCCGACATAAACCAATTGAAGGCTGCAATACAAGATACGCCTCATGATATATTTTTATTATTATCATTTTGTAAGAACAAATGCTATGGAGACATTCCCTCCAACATACCGCTAATGACGACCACTGAAGTATTTACTGATCTCAGTAACCTAAAAATACAATAACTCATCAGGACTGGATGGAATCAGTAATCGGATCCTTCGCTACGCTGTACCGGTGATCTGCGAGTCACTAACGTTTATATATAGTCAATGTCTCACCAAAGGTCACTTCCCATCAGCCTTTAAAATCGCTAAAATTTATCCTCACTTAAAAGCTGGTTCATTAGATGATCGTCTCATGAGTAATTATAGACCAATTCCCATATTATCCTCACTATTCAAACAGCTAGAGAAACACATCCACAAAACAACATTAGAACACTTAGTTCGGCACAAACTAATAGTTAACAGTCAGTCAGAATTTCGGCCAAAATATTATTGTCATACGGCCCTAATAAATATGATAGAAAATTGTCATCAAAATAATAACAACAATACTCTATGTGGAGTGGTGTTTATAGACTTTAGAAAAGCATTCGATATGATAGATCATACTATTCTAATAAAAAAAAAAAAACTAAAAAAAAAAACTAGAAACAATGAAAGTAAGCTTTAATATAGTGACATTTAAAAATCATTTTTATTAGACAGAAAACAAGTAGTTTCACACAATAAATCATGCCATTTATATCAATGATTTTCCCTTATATCTGTCGTTGTCCTGCGATCCATTTGCAGACGACTGCACAGTATATACAAACGCTATTGATTGTAATGTGCTAGAATTATCCTTTTTTTTCGCATATCCTTTACATGACATCGCTGTCAACATCAGCATCTTTCAGTTGATTGTTGATTTCTTGGCAAGATTACGCTTAGTAGTTTGCCATTGCTTTCTGAGCGACCGGCTCACATACCCCTAAATTAAGGACGCGGAGAGAACCGCTACCAATTCTCTCGCACGTAACGTCACGTTACGAGAGTTTACGGGATTACGGAGAAAGTCGTGTAACCCCTAGACCAGAAAGTCCGGCCGAAAAGAATTATCCTTGCAACAGGAAATAAATACTTTAGGTAACTGGAGTCACGCAAACCGCATGCAAATTAACATTTCTAAAATAAAATCTATGTTAATAGGAATCAGGCAAAGACTTCACACTCTAAACTTGCAGAGAACTCTTCAGCTGCACCTTGGTAGCACATCTATAGAAAGTGTAACCGAGCACAAGGCATTGGGTCTTATCATAGATCAAGATCTGTCCTTTAATTCCCATGTTCATGCTCTAAGTAAACAAATAGCCAAAAAATTATACCAACTTGCAAAAATTAAAAATTTCCTCGACGAAAACACAAGAAAGATATTCTATACTTCGATCATACAAACACATATTGATTATTGCTCCACGATATGGGATGGATGCTCCAAATCAATAACAAAACGCCTTTATTCAATCCGGAAAAGGGCAGTGCTTGTTTACTTACTTATGTTGCTTGCTTGATTGTTTGCTTGTTTACTTACTTACTTTGCTTGCTTACTTGATTGTTTGCTTGCCGAGTTGCTTGCCTACTTACTTATTTATTTACTCGCTTGCTGACTTGCTTGTTTCCTTACTTGTTTGTTTACGTTGTTGTTGACTAACCTGATGGCTTACTGACTTACTTATTTATTTACTTGCTTGCTGACTTACTTGATGGCTTACTTACTTACTTATTTATTTATTTACTTATTTATTTACTTGCTTACTTACTTATTTGCTTGCTTGCTGACTTGCTTCTTTGTATACTTACTTACTTATTTACTGACTTATTTTCTTACATACGTATTTACTTACTTACGTGTTCAATCTTTCAGGCTGTGGATTATTGTGTTTGGAGAGTTGATAGCAGAAGTCATGGGAGAGTCGTGTTTGTTGCTTTGCTGTGTTCCAGGGTGGCTCATCACTCTCCGAACAGAGATGAGTCTGCAAGAAAATACTCTGGTCTACACATATTTTGGTGCCTTACATATTATAGCTGTTATTGTGTAATTTTGTGTTGCTGATCCCAAAAATGTAATCAGATTTTTTTTCTATCAGCTCTAGTTTTTGAGATAAATAAGAATGACCTTCTTAATAGGGCAATTGTTATGTACAAGCCTAGAGTTAGGTGCCATCAGTGGCATTTTGACTGTAACCTGCATTTATATTATATGTAATTACTGTGCATTTATTGCCTTCATATAAAACACCAAAAATGTATTAAAACTTTATCACTAGAATTTAAAAAATTCTGTAGTCAACACACAAAAGGCTTTTTTTGGAGGACTTCCTTGAATGTGATATGCTCGGACAGTCACGCTTAAGGGTCCAACAGTAATCTGTCATCACGTGGGCATCTCAAAGTCCCTAGTATCTCTCTTCCATTGTTTTTATATCTTGGTGAAATCTTGCACCTTGCTCCTCACTAAAGTCGTCACGATTCTCTGGAAAGAAATGTAAATGGTTGTCGAGATAGTGCAGTTTTATGCTCATGTTGCATCGAAGCTTACAAAAACTCGACAGCATGTTTTCAACTAATTCATAATAATTGTCTGCTTTAAAGTTACCCAGAAAGTTTAGCACAGCTAATAGAAACGATGAACAGGTTGTGGACTCTGTTATGTTCATCGAATCAATAAAATTTGGATCGTTCATTAACTTTCTAATTTGAGGTCCATAAAAAATTCCAGCATTAAGTTTTTCTATGCTCAATTCCGAAAAATGTCTGCATAAGTAATTAAAACAGGTACCATCTTTGTTCAATGCCTTCACGCATTGTTTCTTCAAGCCAAACATTATATGTAATGGTGGCAGTAGAATTCTTTTTCGATCAATGAGAGGTTTGTTGACAATATTTTATTCCCCAACTTTAAATTCATCCATCAACAGCCACAATTTCATTGTCCAGTGTGTATCTTTTGCCGTGCTATCCTACAAACATATAAAGCGTGGATATTTGGTGAATCCCCTTTGCTGTCCAAGCTAGAAGTTCATAATTTTAAGATCTACACAAATCATCCGTTATTTTCTAAATACTTCAATTTTTTTTTTTTTAGAACTGTGCTTATTTTAGCATACTCCTCCTTCATTGTAGTAGATTGGACAATTTTAATTGAGCCATATTTGTAGCCATTGTGTAAGAGAACACTTTTCAAACTTCTTTTAGAGCTGTCAATAAAAAGTCACCACTCATCTGGTGTATAACTTACATCCGTTTCATTTACAAGAACTCCTACGTTAGTACAAAACACAAGATTATTTTTTTTACACAAGAATGAAAGAAAACCTGCTCTCTGCTGCGATGAAATGTAACCTTTGTTTCAGCCGTCAGTAATTTTTTTTTCTTTCAGTCTTGAAGCCAAAGGTTTGTAAGATCCCTCGGAGAGATACAGAACTCGCATTAGATCATTCAGTTCACGCTGGTTCTTCTAGTAGTGAATCCGAAATCTGACTGAAAGTTGGAATTGGTGTGTCATCTCCGTGTGGAACAGGTCGTCTAGCAGAATATAAATCTGGATATTTCAAATGTTTAAAAATTTTTTTCCATTAATTCCCTTAATACTGTCAACACAGAAATAACAATCATCATAGTGGTTCTTGGGCTCTCTCAAAATCATTGGAATTACAAATTTTGTAAGGGACTAGATAGCAATATTTTTTTTTTTGCCAGAGCCTTATAAAGAAAATACTGTAATAATATTAATTAAATACACAAATGCCTGTATCTCAAAAAACTAGAGCTGAAGTGTGATATTTGGATTTAGCAGGCCTCATTTATGCAAAATCAGGTGTAAAATATTTGGCACCGCAAACACATTTTTTTCTGTAGGGTTATGATATCAGTGTAAGAGATATGTATTGTAATAGTATGAGTACCCCATTTCCATAATGGCTTGTGCTTTGCATCATATGTTGTCCCCTTTGACTTTCTTTCAGTTAAAAAAAAAGTTAGTTGCATATCTTTTACAGGACATTACAGTCAACCCCATCATTTTATTTTGGGGCTGTTTATAATTTCTAGGCAAGTTTACATTCAGTAGTTTGTTGAAAATGCTATCTGAACCACCTGCGTTCATACAATTTTATAAAAACAAACGCAAGGTGGTATGCTGCCAAATCGCATGTAGCTGTGTTTCGAACGCTCAGATAACATTCTGAAGATCTTTATTTTCTGTAAGCAAACTACAGTACTGATCGTACCAATTGCCAATAAATGACCAGTAGCAAAAATAAAATCAATAATACATAAGCTGAAACAAACTGTATAATGACTGTGCAGTGTTTGAAAAAATTGCTTGTCCAAGTTTTAAAAAAAAATATTTACCTATTATATACCTTTCGATTCGGACTTTCAACGTAATGGATTTGCTTTCCAAGCAATATTCCATTTCGAGCCACTGGAATATTGTTTCCACCTTTGATGTCGCCCACACAATGAGCTTTCGATTTGGACTTTCCACGTGATGGATTTGCTAGCCAAGCAATATTCCGTTTAGTGCCACTGAGACTCTTTCGCCAACGACATACATGTGGCATGACGTGTTGCAGGCTAAGAACTTCGTGACGCACATTTAGATTTAAACATGAATATAGTTAAAGAAAGCAGTCGTCAACTTGAGCCTGTTGACATCTTCATAGAACGTCTTCTCAAATGAAGCAGGTGTGGGCCAAAATATCTTTCTCTGTTCTGCATACATTGGGCACTCCTGCAGCAAATGTTTAGCTGTCATTTTACCAGTTCCACAATTACATTCATTAGTATCTCACATCTGTAGTTTATTGAACAAGTGGTATTTAAGCCTGTTATGTCCTGGTGGCCTGGATGCTTTAATTTCCACTTGGTTATATAAGTGCTTTTTATTTTTATAAACCTCTTTGTCTCATTATAGGTTATGTCTATATCAGGTTGAGAAGTCGTGTTTTGTGTAAGCATTAGAACTCCTCCTTTGTGTCCTTCGCGGTTGAAACGTGTGGCTTGATATCCTCTGACTAGATTCTGCGATGGGCGTTGAAGTGTGTCTCTTGAATGCATGCCACAATCTTTTCGATCTTAATAAGGACGATTTGTTAGGGACACTTTCTTGTTAGAAACTCCTTCGGCATTTCACTGTAGTATGTTGAGTTTCTGAGGTGTTTGTTCAATAGCTCTTACCCTACTCTTATGTGCCTTGACTCCACATCACAGTGGAAGGTGACCACCAGTTGCGTTGAGTAGACCCCGTCAAGGCAGGGGACCCGGCACTATCACCACCTGATTGGACTTCACGGGATTAGCACCATTCTGATTAAGTTTAATTTGTGGCATCATGGATTGATTAAGTTACGTTGCACTGTTTTGTCAAGCCTGTGGCTTAGTGTATACGATTTCGACCAGCATTTTTCGGGTATGCTCTCCCTAGTCTTTGACTGTGTCCATTCTACCTACAAGGTAGCATGTGTGTGTCTCTCTTCGTCTGGTTCCTCTCCCTTGACCTCTCCGACATGGGAGACCCTACTAGTAGCCGTGGTACCTTCGGAATAGCTCTTAGGGCTAATGGAGCACTCAAACCCCTCTACCTCGGTTAGGTTGAGACACGGCAGAGGGGTCAGGAAGGAGCTGACAACCTTCACTGTCTCGCGTCCACTCAACCATCCATCCTACAAAGTATAACAAATGTGCTTGAAAACTAGGACGTGGTCAATGTATCACAACTCACTGGACACACGAATGGACTCGAACACTTCGAATGGTCAATATACCACGACTCACTGGACACACAAATGGACTTGAACACTACGACGTGGTCAATATACCACGACTCACTGGACACGCGAATGCACATAAACAAATTTACATGTATTGATTGGGCGCTCGAAGAAGTAATGGAAAGAAGTAGACTTCAGAGAACACACTGAAAATTGAAAGCTGTAGTTATCTTCTTCTTCTTCTTTTCGTTCATCCGGAATGTTTTTTCAGATGTGATTGAGGTGTGTCTGTTATGCGCCCTTGGGCCGAAACCCGTAGGCCAACACATCGACTTTAGCGTGCTTTTTTGACCAGGTAGCATTCCTGGGAGACTCTCACTTTTGTGGTGCCATCTGCAACCATGCTGGCCAAGGTTGAACGGTCAAAGACAACGGTCATCCCTCAAAGGAAGGCAGGGACAGTCCATAGCATTTTCCGCCATCCAAGGTTGCTTCCATAGTTGCAGGGCCGACACATAACGCCCTGGATCTGGGCTCACCGAGGGAGATCGTCACGTCCTGCTCATGGCTGCTTTAAATCCTCACTTCAATATATTGGTCATTTCGTTTCCCCGGGTCATTCCCGCGCAAACCAGACAGGATTGCAGACGGCATCCACTCAGCGAGTTTTCGGACATGTGCTGTCGTTGCGCCCATCAGAGCTTTTCCAGGCACAACAGACATTCGGAAAACTACCCAGTCAGAGCTGTTCCGAACAAGAGCGGCATTCGGAAACTAGGTAGTCAGAGCTGTTCCTAGCACGAGAGACATTCGGACGAGACATTTCACTCGGACGTAATTGCGTAGTGTCAATTTTTAGTTTGCCACCCGTAGGACGACACTTCCGGCTTCAGCGGGCATTTTTTTTAGTGAGGTTAGCCTTCCTCTGGTTTCGAGGCACGTTGGACTGTTGTGATGTCGCTAACATCTCAGCTGGTCAAGACAGAACGATGAACGACATCGTGGTCGGCCCTCAAGGGAAGGCAGGGGCAGACCATGAGCATTCCCTCGCTATCCAAGGAGGCTTCCATAATTGCAGAGCCGGCACATATTGCTCTGTGACTGGGCTCACCCAAGGAGTTGCCACGTCCTGCTCATGGCTGCTTTAGTTCCTCACTTCCATGTGTTGGGCAACCCGTTTGTCACTGATCGCTCAAGCACACACCAGGGACGGTCAGACTGCAAGCGACACCCACTCGGTAAGCTTTTGCCTTCGGACCACGCAATAGGTTCGCTCGTCGTGCGTTCCATTTTGCGTCATTGAGACGTTCTTCCACTTTTGTCTACACTCTATGAGTTAGATACAGTTTTCGCAGCCATTTTCTTCGACTGGGGCACTTTTTTGACTTTTTGTACTCGCTCACAAGGTAGGCTACTTGTGCTGCCGGTTCAGCACCTTACCTTCGTGCAGCGGTGAACGAGGAACGGCCTGGCCCTCTCATATCCCCCAGCTGAGAGTCTTCGAACTTCTATCAGACCTGAGCATGTAGCTTGCTCAGTATCACGCCTTTATTTTTCGAAAGGTGGCTATCAGCCCGGCTCTCAGGTCCGAGGGTTTGTGGCTTAGAGGCGTTCAGCCACAGCCCTCGACAGGGAGCCTTTAGTGTTTTGTCCGGACCAAGAACTTCTGCCTTCGTGCGCCTGATTTAAATTTTAGACTGCTATCCTCAGTCTCACCTGCAGAGCAGCAGGTTGTGTCTCTCTTAGTCTGGTCCCTATCCCATATGCTGTCCGATATGTAGTTTTTCACCCATCGGCAAGCACATGGGGTCGATGGGACACGCAAGCTCCCCCACCACGGCAAGGTGGAGACACATCGGGGGAGAAAGCTGTAGTTATTATACCGGGACTCGAACCTGTCACCTACAAATATCAACGGTGAATCGCAGAAGAAAAAGTCACATGCTGACATCAAATTATATTTACGTTAAGTTATAAGGGTAATGAGATTAAATCAAACGCTCACTTCAAAAGACGAAATCATATACCTTTGTATGTAGCAACGTAGGCAAAGATAAGGCAACAGATAAAGATATCGAATTAAGAATACACAATTCATTTGTAACATTAGGTGATTTGTGGTAGCAAAAGAGAATAAACTTAGCACCGAACTTCAAATATAAAAATTCCAACTATAAATCAGTAACTACTGTATGGATCAGAAACACTGAGAACGACTGAACGTCAAAAATATAAAAATTCCAACTATAAATCAGTAATACGTACTGATC
>JACEFZ010018683.1:0-25497 GCA_014155875.1 Cepaea nemoralis | reverse complement strand
GTAATTGTTTTGGTTCATCTCTATTTCCAATGCGATATCTGCTTGTAGTCTGATGCTTTCCTCATTTCAAGAATAAGTTATCTTGTTTTAGCTGATTTGGAAGATGCAATCAATCCGTCAGATTCTTCGGATCTTCTCCTGCCTCGTGCTTGGGTTGGTGTAAAAACAGACCGTTTTCCCCTTGCATGCCACATTATCATCGTTTCGTACTGCTTAGGCTGTGACGTCACAGCCAATCCAAAGTCTTCTTTCATCCTCTCTTCGGCCCAATGTCGCTGTTGGTTGGTATTGTCGTAAAATGGGGTTGTAGTTGGGAAAATATTAATCACGCTTTTGACTGTTGTGAGAATTATATCACATGACTCCCCTCTCAGACAGTTGTTCGCTTGGAAAACTGTAGCTTCGAGCAACCGTAACAAGCTGATTTTTCCTCTAATCCATTCTACTCCTATTTTTTTCTTCTTCCTCTGATTCTCGTACAGAATCTTCAATAGGATGTCTGCTGATAAAGTCTGCTCCTACATCAATCCTTCCTGGGACATGTTCTACTTGACATGAATACGGTTGTGGGAGTGACGACCATCTCGTAAGTCGAGCGTTTAAGTTTCTGGATGCTGCCAGGAACGTGAGAGGTTGATGATCTCACTGTATTGTGAAATGTTTCCTATACATGTAGGCCTGGAACTTCTCTACTGCCCAAACTAAAGGGGGTAGGAAAATGCTTTGCTGGAGTGACATTATGGATGCTTGGTGCAGAGCTGCAGAATTGTACTGCATTAGCTGCTGAAGTTGACGGTTCCACTGACAGGAATGTAGATTACCGTCCAACGAGGGACGACTGCTATGAGTCTCACTGGAAGTGCCTACATTGGAAGCAGGCATCATGGGCACAGCATCATTGTTTAATAATGTCCCATTTGACATGGTGGGGAAGATTGCTTTACGGGCAATTGAAGAATCAAAGTATCATAGTTAGCAACATGTGGAATGGACCATGGGTTGCTATTCATGGCATTGTATGCCTGGGGAATTGGTAAGGGTGGTGTGGGAAGAGAGGGAGTGTTTTCTGAACACTGAGAGACGGCTGTTGCCAGAGGTGAAGCTCGGTTAACTACTCTCACTAGTGCTGATTGCTGTGCACGTTCGGGATATTTTATGTTCTTCGCTAGTATGCTACTTCCTAGCTTGGGACAATGTATTTGGTCCCTATATAGTTTTTTCTTAGGAGCCCTGGACAGCGATGTAAAGTTCGGGGTTTTATTAATGAAATTCATGTTGTTATCTTTACAAAATTTATATAGAGATAAATTGGCAGCATCTGCAGTACGACTCTGGAACCCGTAACATGGTGGAATGATTGATGAAATGCACATAGATGATTTAGAAAATTTATTTCGCAATAACACCTCCAATGTAGCTAGTTGTGAGGTGCTTATGATTTTACTGTTCATTTTATTGTTGACACCAATATGGACTGTCGATTTTGTAATTCTGTCGTTAACTTTGAATTTTCGCAGTATAGCAGTCAGCCTATCAATGTCAGCGCCTGATAGAGGGTAGATTTAAGTTTATTCGCTGTCAGAAGATGACATGCGATCGCTATAGATTCCCTTCAGCAGGGAGTCTCCAATGATAACATGAGTTGTACTGTCATCTATTGTTATTTCACGCTGCTGGTGTGTCCACATGGACTGTTGTTGCCACTGGTCACTGTAGTCTTTCTTGTGTTCTTGTTTATTATAGCTTGAGTGCGTTGATTGTTGATGCCCAGTAATGGCTGGAGAGTCAACACTTAAGGCCTGGAGCCTGTTGCTGATATGCACATCAATGGGGTAGATGGACGTTGTGCGTTCAGCAGGTTTAGTAGTGTTGCTAACTGTAGAAACTTTGTATTTATTTTGCGACGAACCTTCACTGGTTAAACACATCGCCGAAGCACGAAGCACCATGGAAACTTTCTGTTTGTGTACTTCTGTCAAATGAATGTGTACATTTTAGTTTTAAGGCATGGATTGTTGCTTTAAAAGTGTCCTTCTCTTCTTTAAGGAAGCGAATTTCCTGTTGAAGACGAGCGTTTTCTCCTTTAAACACGGCGATAATACTAGCTGTGTTGTTGGAAATGAAATCGTTTAGCCTGTCCTCCAAAGCCTGGATGACTTCGCGACAGGCATTGTGGTTATGTGGTTCGGCCGAAGAAAGATTGTCAAAATGCTTGCTTGCTTGTGTTCGCTGGCTGTGAACTCCAGAGTGAAATCCTGTATGTCAGATGGATACATCCTGTTGTCCAACATCAGTGCGATGTCATACCGGACCTGAGGGTTGCGTGAGTATCCGTTGTCCCATGTCTGGCTTATTGGTGTGCAGACTGGTGGTTCCTCGCCACGCAGGCAAATACTCTCCGGCTTCGGAGGAATCATCGATCCTACTGATCTTAGCCAGGTCTCCGAAGGGACCTGTTGCCCAGGACGCACGACGTGGACGTGTCAGCAGGTCTTGGCCGGTATAGATCCCGGCCCTGGTGCCTTGGAAACACCTCTGCGTCCCATTGTCTAAATGTGATATGTTAGTCTGGTCAGATTGGGCTAGTGAACTCTGATGCTCGTCCAGCGTGAGTTCAGTGGCTGCTTGTTCATCAAGCCTTATGTTTGAAGATGGCGTTGAAGAATTCCGACGTTTATGGGGAGTGATCGTTAACTTTTGTCCCGTCTTGTCTTTGTATTTTCATGGCGGTTGGATACAGTAGAATTCCGCACGTTGGAAGCCATTTTAGCAATATATGCAGCTCAAACAGCTCAAAGCTCAGGCAAGGAGTAATCAAAGGTTCGGCGCTCTTATACAAAGCGTGCTTGGCGATTTATCACACTAGTCACGCATCGGTAAATCACACGTTATCGATATTCGATAATTGGTGAAATTCAAAATGAATGCTCTTACCATCACATTTCACAAGAAATCCTCATTTCAATAAATAAACAATAACTTAAACTTGACATCTTGGGTTGTATATAAAACCAGTTTTAAAACGAACACAATTATATAATACACAGCATCTTCATTGATTAAGGTAAAAGTTTGATAAATTATTTAACAACCGGGAGGGCTGGCGAAGCGCGTCCAAGCTAGGAAGGATGTGCAAAAGGCTGCCAGGCAGTTTGCAAATGACTATTGGATCAAGTTACGTGAGTCCATTCAAATCGCAAGTGATACGCGAAACATCAGAAGCATGTGTGAAGGGATACAGAACGGCTGTGGTCTAATTATCAAAAGAAGTGCTCCACTGAAAACCTTGACTTGAGAAAGCATCACTGATAAGAAACAGCAGATGGATAGATGGGTAGAGCACTATTTGGAGCTTTACTCAAGTGAGTCCAAATTAGCGGATGATGTTCTCAACGCCATAGAGGCCCTACCAACTCTTGACCACCTGGATACACTTCCACCATAACAGACGTTAAGTGTGCTATAAATGAACTTGCACCTGGCAAGGCTCCGGGTAAGGATAGTGTTCCAATAGGGGTTATCAGGAGTGGGCAAGACACACACACTCTACAAATACACCAGCTGATAGAGCTATGCTGGCGAAAAGGATAAGTCCCGTATGATTTCAAAGATTCGAGCATCATAACACTTTACAAGAACAAGGGCGATCGGTGCGAATGTAACAACTATAGGGGTATCTCATTTCTGTGTATTGTTTGGAAAGCATTTCCTAGAATTGTTCTGCGCAGACTTCAAGTCCTGGGAGATCAAGTCTACCCCGAATCACAGTGTAACTTCCGACAGAACCGGTCTACCATTGATATGATATTGTGATTGCGACAAATGCAAGAAAAATGGCCGTCAACACAATTAACCACTGTTTATTGCCATGATCGACCTCACAAAGGCATTTGATTTGGCCAGTTGTGAGGGTCTGTTCAAGGCACTAAAGAAGATTGGCTGCCCACTAACTCTTCTGTCCATTGTGAAATCGTTCCACACAGGCATGAAGGGTATAATCTAATTTGATGGTGCAACTTGAGAATCAAGAGTTTCGTATTAAGAGTGGAGTTAAGCAAGGTTGTGCACTAGCTCCCGTCCTTTTTGAAATACACTTTTCACTTCTACTGAAACATGCCTTTCGTGATCAGGATGGTGGTATATACATTCACTCACGCTCAGATGGTGGCCTCTACAATGCTCAGAGATTGAAGGCCAAGACCAAAATTAGGAGGGTACTGATCAGAGAGTTGCTGTTTTGCAGATAATGCTGCAATTGCGACCCACTCTGAGGAAGAATTACAACGTCTACTATCTGCATTCTCCAATGCTTGTTATGAATATGGTATAACAATTAGCAAAAAGAAGACACAGATTATGTCACAAGATGCACATGGGGTACCATTAATCTTTATTGACGATGCAGAACTAGAGAATTTTTTAATGTTGTATATCCCTTGCAGGACGTTGCAGTCAACACCAGAATTTTTTTCAGCTGCTGTTGATGTACTAGGCAAGTTTTTAAGTTCAGTATTTTGCCATTGTTTTTTCAACGACCTGCTCCATACCAACACGTTAAACGCAACGCGACACGGTCTGCTGCACAAATCGGTCGCGGTTGCGTTTCGAACGCCCGGTAAGCAGCTTACGAAACGTGTTCGCAAGCCTTTGGCCACGGAGCCCGGCGAACTAGAGATAGTAGACCATTTTACATATCTAGGATCAGAGGTAAATAGCAAATTATCCCTAGATCAGGAAATCAACATCAGCATTGATAAGGCAGCAACAACAATGAACAGGTTAGTAGTTAGGGTTGCACGTTTCGGTTAGGATTTGGGGGATTGACCTGAGGATTGACCTTGACCTCGGCTGATTTAGGTCAATCCTCCTCGCTCTTGCAGGGGACGGGTAAGCGGCGATAACTAGGTCATATCTAAGGGCGATAATTCTAAGAATTATATTTCTCAGGGTGGATAACTATTGAGTGGGTGTATAATATTTTAATTATTTATTTTAAAAAAAATAACCAAATATTTTTTAAAAAATAAAACATGACCAGGCGCGGAGGTGGGGAAGCAGGTGTAAGGGCGCGTGGGGTTGGGCTAGGCGATGCAGGTTTAAACACTATCATCATAGGGGTTACAAATGAAAATCTTACAAACTAAATATTGCAGGTATTATTGGATGTAATGGGTATGGCTTAATGAAATTCATTGTTAATGGGTCGGTAGCTGATATTAGTGACATGTAGAGGATCGTGGTGGTATATACACTATTATCATAGAGTACAAATGAAAACCTTAAAAAGGTTAATATTGCCGGTATTATTGGTTTTAATGAGTATGGCTTGGTGAAATTCGTTGTTAATGGGTGGGTAGCTGTTATTAGTGATCTATAAAGGGTCATAGTGGCAATACACCACCATCATACGGGTTACAAATGAAAGGTAAAATTGAAAAGATGGACGGTATTATCGGATGTAGTGGGTATGGTGTAGTGAAATTCATTGGTAAGGAGTAGGTGAGTATCGGGGTAGGTAGATAAGTGCTTCCGGTTGTCGGCGGTGGCAGATGGTATGACCCAGTGGACGGCGTGAGTATTTGCTCTTGAGTGACATTGGTGTGATACCGTTACTTGTGTGACTATTGACTGTGTGTATGTGTGTGTCTGACTGTCGGGGTGATTCTATCCTTCTATCTATCTATCTAGCTAGCTAGCTGTGTAGCTCTCTATCTAATCTGTGTGTGTGTGTGTAACTCTATGTCTGGATGTATGAATGTCTCTGTATATATGAATGGTCTCTTACTCTGTATTCGGCCGCGGGTGACAGTGATGGGATGTCAGTATGTGTCCTCCTAATGACTGTGTGTGTGTGTGTGTATTAGTAGCGAAGAATAACTACATGGCCTGGTTGCAGTTAATTATCTGGCGTTGAAAATGTGTGCCATAGTAAGTAGTGTGTAGTAGTATGGTAGGTACATGTGGTGCATACTTGTTGAGAATCAGCTCAGAACCTGAAATAATTTCTTGCATCACTAATGTGTCATCACAACAAGCCTTAAGACAAGGAATCGTGAAATGTCAAATCGCGCGAGTGATGATAGGTAGTTGCTTCCGGTTTTGTATATATAAAAAGGTAAACATTATTATTTAAAGTAATAAAAAATGGTATGTTTGATGTGTACAGTTAAAAATTGCAGATGACGTCATGGGCTAGGAGGTCTACCACTAATACTTTCAATGCATATTTACGCATCCGATCGTCAGAAGACATTGGTTTATTTCCAGCAATGTCTGGAAATATAAATATATTTATTGTTAAAGTTTTATTTTTTCATTCAATGATAGCGACTTATTGCATAAGATACTTTTCATTTATGAAATACAGCTATTGTTTGCCCTATTCTGTACTTAAGCTCTTTTGTGAACCTACCATCTGATGTTATAAATGACTCCAAGTATATAAAATTGTCCACTTGGTTGAGACTTTTTTCTTCTATTTTAATATTTCTATTCGTGTTAGTAATGTATATCTTTCCTATTGTATCCCTTCACCGTCCACACATACATACTGCTCTTCACCAATGTTCAACATTTATTGTCTTTTTTTTATTCTACTCCTTATAATTTTGAGTAGAATCATAATCGTATGGGCATTTGTAAAGACGATCGTTTGTCGTTGATATCCTTCTTAGAATGGACCATACTAGTCGATGACCATATTCATTGTCTACAAAAGTGCCTAGTATAGTTTTATTATATAATTGATATAAAACGGTGACATTCGAATGGAAGATGTGTTAGATGGTATTCAAGGGGTCAATAAGGCAGCCGTGGTTTTAAGAAAGGCCAACTTTATAACAGACACTGTTGGTTGGTTGGAGATATGCCGCTATTGCAGATTGAAATGACAAAATGAGATAGAAGTGGACAAAGTAAGAAATGTAATTTTGGCTAGACTTCGGGAAAACCTGTGTGTTGTTGAGATAGGGAACAATGGAAGGTTAGTGTAGTAGACATTGTGGTATGGCAATTTGAAGATGTCAGCCATGAGAAATGTGCCCTTGATGATGAATACTCATATGAAACTACCCCGGGTGGTGCCGCCGACTGCATTGCCATAAATGTTTTAGTGATTGTTTCATAGGAGCTCATGTACAACGAAGGTTTCGAGTTCCTGGTGCTGTGACATTTAAACGTTGTGAGATATGTGTGAAAGACACACTTAGTGGTAGAAAGAAAAAAACCAAGAGTGTGGAGTGATGCATGAGTAGTCTGTATAAGTGCTTCTTTAGCAGATACTCTGGAATGGTAATTTGAAGCTTTCAGTAATGTAAAAGGGGGAAGTGCTGACATTGCTGATTAAGTAATGTAAAATGCCTTTTCAAATATCAGTTCAAACCACTCTTGACATAACTACAGTAGCTACGTTGTTTTCCTAATTTCTTAGTTTTGTAGACATATTTCTTACTTTGTCATACATATTTCTTAATTTGGCCGACAGATTTTCCTACTTTTTATAAATTTGGTTGAAATATGTCTTAATTCGGCCAACATTTTTGTTGCATTGGTTGGAATAGTTTCTTACACTTTATTAGTTTGGTTGAGATATTTATAAGTTTGGCTGAAATATTTATTCACTTTACAGATTCTTTTTTTTTACATTTGGCTAACAAAGTTTCCTACTTTTCATACGTTTGGACGAGATATTTATAAACACCGTGGCAAAGTGGTCAATCCGTTTGACCCGGGCTCCGAAGATTGTGGGTTCGATGACAGGCTTCATTTTTCCGTTCACGAGTTAACATTTTCGGAGACTCCCGTGTGTCGTTGCTAGAACTACGGAGTTTGTGCTTAGTGCAACGCTGCTGCGCTGCGGAAAGAGACCGTACCTTATGGGATTAATAATCCGGTGCAATGAAGTTGACCCTGTCGACTTTTAAGCAACTCATTTTTTTTTTTAGATATTTATAAGATGGCGACAAAATGAAGCGTTACTTTTCGGAGGGACGCTATTTAGTGTTATGCTTTGGATTTCGTGTGATTTCCTATGGATTTCATGTGAATAGTGTTTTCCTGTGGATTATGTGATGTTATTTTGTGTTCCTTTTATTGGAAGTTTTCAAAAGAAGCCACGGAAGGCAGGTGGTGGATGAAATTTTGTGGGCAGCCGACAGATATTTGTAGGTCTTGGCCCCGAGCTTCACGACTGCAGGCAGAGGAACTCTTCTTGAGTCAATGGCTGCGGTCTCCGACCAGTAAGGTCACTGCCATAGAGGAAAGCAACGGCAAACTACTTCTTTAAAAGTGCCTAGTATATCATGATTCGCTGAAAGACTGATCATCGAAAGACAAGGACAGAGACGTTAAAATTAGCAACTTGGAACGTTAGGACGTTAAACGACGACGAAAAATTAGAGAACATAAAACAAGAAATTGAAAGGGAAAAAATTAATATTTTAGGTATGTGCGAAACGAGATGGACAGGAGCAAGGCATCAAGATAGAGGAAGATTTCAAGATTATTTATTCTGGAGGTGAAGATCGTCATAGAGTAGTGGCAATTATTTTGGACCGGAAAACAGCAAAATCTGTTCAAGGATATTGGGCCGTGTCGGACAGAGTTCTACTAGTTAAATTAAGTGGCAGACCTTTTAGCATAAATATTATTCAAGTATATGCCCCAACAGGAGAATCCAGTGAAGATAGTGTAGAAGAATTTTATAATGACATAGAGTCTGCCTTAAAATGTAAAAATTCAGAAATAAACATCATAATAGGGGATTCAATGCAAAAGTAGGAAATCAAGGGGATAGATACACAGTAGGAAACTATGGTTTAGGAGAGAGAAATGAAAGAGGATACTAGACTCGTAGAGTGGGCAAAAGAACAGGAAATGATTGTAGGAAACACCTGGTTCAAGCAACACCCTAGAAGATTATGGACATGGAGGAGTCCTGATAGCAGGATTAGAAACCAGATTGACTACATTCTGATTAGCAGAAGATTTAGAAACGCATTAACACTAGCAAAAACAGTTCCCAGTGCTGATTGTTATAGTGACCACAGATTACTCACAGGAACATTGAGGATAAAGTTGAAGAAAGTCAAGTATATAACAGGAAACACTAAATATGATTTGTGTACATTGAGTAATGACAAGGAAATACAAAACAAATTCAACATAGAAGTACAGAACAGATTTGAAATTTTGTCTGATCTAGAGATCCTATTCCAGGATGTGGATGATCAATGGGAAACGTTGAAGAATTCAATCAATGTGGCTGCAGAAACAACTATTCCAAAATTAAAGAAGGTGGGTCGTAAGAAATGGATGACTGAAGAAATTTTACACCTCATGGAAACAAGAAGACTCAACAAAAATAATTCTGTCAAATATGAAGAAATTCACAGACAAGTCAGAATATTATGTAAGGAGGCAAAAGAAGCATGGCTTGAGGAAAAGTGCTTAGAAATTGAAAACCAACACAACAGTCAAAATACCAAATTAGTGCACAAAAGAATTCAGGAACTTACTAATAAAAGAACAAGTACATCAACAGGGTGTCTAAAAACTGAAGATGGCAAAATCATAATAGAAAAAGACCAGATTCTACATGTATGGACAGATTATGTGAAACACCTTTATGATGATAACAGAGACGAACAGTATGATATTAGATTTAATAATGAAGGACCGCCAATTTTGGAGATGGAGGTTCGAAATGTTCTTAAGCATATGAAAGCTGGCAAGGCCCCCGGTGCAGATAACATCACAACAGAAATGATTAAAGCTTTAGAAGAATTAGGACTAGAGCAAGTCACCAGACTGCTGAACACATTATATGATACTGGAGATATACCTCCTGAATTATGTAACTCTGTATTTATTGCAATCCCAAAGAAATCAGGAAACTTGGAATGTGATCAACATAGAACAATTAGTATAATGAGTCACATCACAAAGATTTTGCAAAGAATTATCATGCAAAGAGTGAGGAAGAAGATACAACCTGAAATAGGGGAAGAACAATGCGGGTTTGTAGAAGGAAAGGGTACAGTAAATGCTGTGTATATGCTGCGAACAGTTATTGAACGTGCTATAGAAGTAAACAAGGATATACATCTTTGCTTTATTGACTATACAAAGGCTTTTGATAGAGTTCGACATGTCAGCATGGTGGATATGCTTGCAGATCTACAAATTGATGGGAAAGACATTAGACTTATAAAAAACATATATTGGAAACAACAAGCTGCAATAAGGATTGATAATGAAGTGGGACAGTATCAGCCAATTAAGAGAGGTGTTAGGCAGGGATGTGTGATGTCTCCAGATCTTTTTTCCCTATACAGTGAAAATATTTTCAGAAATGTAGAGGATATAAATGGAATCAGCATTGGAGGACGAAACATCAATAACATTAGATATGCAGATGATACAGTATTAATTGCAGACAATGCGCAGGACCTGCAACAATTAGTAGATGCGGTTGTTGTACACAGTGAGCAACTGGGGTTAGAATTAAATTGTAAAAAGACATCAGGTTATGGTCGTCACTAGGAAGAAGAAGTGCCACAATGTAATATACAAGTAAATGGAAATATTCTTCAACAAGTGAATCGGTACAATTATCTTGGAACAGTCATAACATCTGATGGGAGATGCCTTGAAGAGATTAGAACAAGAATCGCCATGGCGAAAGTAGCCTTTAGCAAGATGAAAAACATTCTGACCAATAAAAAGATGTCAATTGAAACGAGAAAAAGAGTGTTGAGGGGATACATAGAGCCTGTTCTTTTGTATGGATGTGAAACTTGGACAATGAGCAGTCAAGCTGAAAAGCATCTGATGGCTGCAGAAATGTGGTTTCTGAGGAAAATGCAAAAACTACCATGGACAGACAGAAAAACCAATGACCAAGTACTACAGGAGACAAATGAACATCGTAAACTGATTAGAGAAATTAGACGTAGACAGTCAAAATTTTTTGGACATGTTATGAGAAGAAATGGATTGGAAAACTTAGTGACAACTGGCAAGATCGAAGGGAACAGACCAAGAGGAAGTCCGAGCGGAAAATACCTGGATGGCTTGGCCACATAGCATGGTCGAGACAGGAACACTGAGCTGATCCACGACACTGGTGATCGAGTGAAATGGCGAGTCATGACCGCCCACGCTTTCAGGCATGGCACATGATTGATTGATGAATTGGTCAAAATTTTAGTTGATTTGACCTACATTGTTTCTTACTTTTTATAAATTTTGAGGAGCTGTTTCTAAACTTGGTCAACATTTTTTTCCTAATTTTTTTTATTAGTTTGGTCGAGATATTTCTGTATTTGGTCAACATTTTGCCCATTTGGCTAACAAATTGTCCCACTTTTTATAAGTTTGGATGACATATTTATAAATTTGGTTGAAATGTGTCTTTACTAGGTCGATATTTTTTCACATGTGGTTAACACAGTTTCCTACTTTTCATAAGCTTGGACGAGCTATTTATAAGTTTGGAGAAATATTTCTTGACTTCATCAACATTTTTCCCATTTTGTTGACAAATTTACCTTCCTTTTATAACCTTGTGTCATAATCTCCCCATTAGTTCTACCGCGTCGTCGTCTATGACGCCTGGCGTATATAGCCTACAAGTGAGCGACGCTAACCACACTGTGTTAGGAAGGGCCAGTCGATGAACGCATGTGAGACATGATCTCCACGCAGTGACGCAGGCCCGCGCAGTGAGACTCAGAGCATGTAGCCAGCAGACGGCTTGGGAGTGTTGACGAAGACAGACGTGTTTGAATGAGGCTCGTATGTATGAACGCCTGTGAGAAGATATGACTGTGCGCCTGTGAGTTGGGTAGTAGTATATTGATATATGTATTGAATGTATTATTGCATTGTCATTGTAATTGTATGATACATGTAATTGCTGCGACGAGTGAGATGTGTGAATAAAGTATTTGCATTGTAAGTGTAGTTCGTCACGTTAAGTCATTCTGTGACCGTGTTTTGTATCACACTTTTTGGTATGTACGAGCCAGTGTCATTTCTGTAAGCAAGACGCTGACAAGTGTGAACGTGGGTGCTTTCGTCCGGTGTTTTTGAACAGTTTGAACGTGAATGCATCGTCCATATTGGATTATTTGAAACATGATTGTGTCATCCATCTTGAATCTGTTGTAAAATAGGATTGAAAGTGTATTAAGCGGAAAGTTTTGGGAAGAATGTAACATTTTATGCAAGTGTTTGAATGTTTTGAACGGACGACAATACGACTAACAAACATACTTGACAGCTCACACACCTACAAAACTTAGTTGACAACGCATACACTACATAAACATACATGTCCTAATATCTTCTTATTCCAAAAGCAACAGGTTTTTTGTTGTGTCATCCGAAGTGACTAAGAAGTGAAGTCCACTTTTTCCTAGTAGTAACGTTTAGGCAGCCATTCTCTGGAACAGATCTCCATCGTTCTCCAGAGCTCCAAAGATCACTTAAGTATTATTTTTTTCACATATACTTTTGTGTGTAGGCTTAGGCACAGGTTGTATTTGATAAATCCTGTACAAATTATTTACTAACACCTTAAGTAATTTTTTGAATACATTCATTGTATTTCATACATTTCATCATGTCTACATTGAATGATTTCATCGAATCTGGTTTTAAAAAGAAGTTAATAGGTGATGAGTTGACTAAATGGAGTGAGACAAAGTATGCAGAGTATATTACCTTGCAGGAGAAAGAAAGAGATCGCAAAGATAGAGCTGCTGAGAGAGAAAGTTAAGAAAGGCAGAATTAGACTCTAAAAAGGCAAAAACAGAGGCCGAAATAAATAAAGCTGAGATCTTAGCCCAGAGCAAGAGAGAATAACTTGAAATGCAACTGAAAATTAAACAGTTGGAGGCTGACACATCAGTAGAGAGAGATTCTCGAAAGTCAGAAAGACTAGAAAAAGAGAATCAGTACAAAAAGTAAAAAGAGATTGTGAAAAATTTCACCTCTAGGGACTGCATTGCAGCATTTACCCAGAACTTTGAAACGATAATGTAGCATTATCAGATCCCTGAGACTGAGTGGAACATAATATATATGAGGAGTCTTTCTGAGGAACCTCTGAAAGTTATAGAGACCATTCCCAAAGATCTTAGAAAAGATTACCAGTATATTAAATCCAAAATCATGTCACATTTCCTGTTAGATGAAGCAGGCTACAGAGAACAGTTTAGCAAATTAGCTCCAAAACCATCGCAAACTTTCTCTGACTACATCTCAGTAGTACAGGATGTATTTAGCAAATGGCTATCATCAGCCAAAGTAAATACTTTTGAGAAATTGAAAGATCTCATTTTAACAGATAAGATCATTTCATCTTTACCGCCACCATTTTCTAAGTTCCAGAAAGAATGTGAGTGTGAGAGTGTGCAACATATTGAGAAACGAGGGTCGGCGTATTTTACAGCCAACAAACATTGTTTCAGTAGTGGATTCACTGACACTGAGTTTGTAGCAGCCGCTACCTATGACAGAACGAAGTCAGGACCCTATGTTACCAAGACACCCTTTAAACATTCTGCTGAGAAATATTATCAATGCAGATATTGTCATCTGTCACATAACGAAAATTATATGTGTGACAAACATCATGGGTACCTTACATACTTGCAAAACTATATAGATAAGCAAGATAAGGAGCGAAAGAGCTACAAACGACTAACGAAATGCTTCCTTTGCAAAGCGTATGGCCACTGGCGTCATGCTTGTAAAGGCAAACAAATGACTAGAAAGGCTAATGCAGCCATGTTTGATAGCTCTTCCTCAGATGAAGAAACATGTGAAAATCATCCTGTGAATTCAGCACAGGCCATTGATGTATTCCATCTTAATAAATGTACCATCTTTTATCGTTTTCATGAAAATGGCCTACTAACATGCGGCCATGCAATACCTATTGCCAATGAAGAAGCTAATTTGGTAATAAACTCCAGAGGTAAACTTAACATCCACCACGGATTTGTAAATGGCAAAGCTGCCACCGTCTTACGTGATAGTGGATGTACTCTCATTTGTCTAAAGAGAGACTTCATTGTACATACAGATTACACTGACAAACATGTTACATGCAGAACTTTCTCAGGTAACATTGAGAAATACCCACTTGCATGGGCATATATTGACACCCCATTCCTCACAGGAAAGGTTAAATGCGCTGCATTATCTAACCCATGATGTGACATAATTGTTGGGAACCTTCCTGATGTAAATGACATGCCACATGACAGTGCAACATCATCTGTCCAATGTATAGTTGATAATACTGTATCATCTTCAACTGACCATACTGTTGAAAATGTATTGTCACCTGTAATTGATTGTATGTTTGCCAATGCATTGACATCATCACATGAATGTATTGAAATGAATGTAACACCACCATGTCATGTTGTTGATAGTGTGAATGCAGTAATTAGATCTGCTGGCAAAGTGCAAGATCAAATTGATCAGACTGAGGCTTTGGAAATGTTAAGCCCAGTGATACTACCTCCTAAAACCATGAGGGAGAATTTCATAACAGCTCAAAGGCTGATATATCTTTGCACAAATATTTTAATCTTATAGGCTAAAAGCCAAGACTGACTAAAAATGCTAGATGACATTTTGCACTGAAAGGCGGTATCCTTACACTGTACTATACCAAAGGTACCAGCACCACAGAGCAAACAGTGTTGCCAACAGAACACCGTAATCAAGCTTTACATCTAGCACATGATATACCCTTTGCAGGGCATATGGCTTATTCGAAAACTAGATCACGATTACTTAATCAGTTCTACTGGCCCAAATTGTGCAGTGATATCAAGCAATATTGCAGAACTTGTGACATCTGCCAGAAGCTTGTTAAAAATGGTAAACACCCGCAAGCGGAGTTAAAAATTACAGATCTAGCAAGTAGACCTTTTGAAAAGATATCTGTTGATATTGTAGGTCCTCTTAACCACGTAACATCGAGAGGGAATAAGTTTATAATAACAATAATTGACCTCTGCAGTAGATGGCCTGAGGCGATTCCACTTAAGAACATAACTGCCAAGGATGTTATGGAAGTATTCGTCCATATTTTTTCTAGAGTAGGGTTTCCTGATACCATTCTCTCAGATCGTGGAAGCCAGTTCATAGCTGCAGCCACTCAAGCCTTTACCAGAATGTTAGGGGTAAAGCAATGCTTTAACAGCCCATACCACCCTCATTCGACAGGAGTTATAGAAAAGATGAATGGAGATCTCAAGCATATGTTATCAAAAGTAACCCAGGAACACCCTGAAGACTTGGATACGTATTTACCTGCCATACTATTTGCATATCGCGAATTACCTCATTCCAGTACAGGTTTCTCACCATTTGCACTTGTATATGGTGCCAAACCACGCGGCCCATTATCTATGTACCATTCTATGTTACCTGAAAGTATAACTATTCATAAACCAGTATCATCATATGAACATGTCACATCATTGCGTGATAGGATAATGAAATCTTGTGTGTTAGCTACAGAAGCACTAAAAAAATATGGTGCTATTTACAGTATGCCAACAGAGGAACTAGGACAATAACATTGACACCTGGACAGGACGTCTTACTTCTTTTGCCAAGCGACAGACATCTCTTGACAAACTCATGGCAAGGACCATATAAGGTACTGAGACAAATCTCGACTGTTTACTACGAAATAGCAGTGAAAGACAAACATAAGATATTTCACATCAACATGCTAAAACCGTACTACAACAGAGTCGAAGACCAAGATGAGACAGCAGCAAGCACAACGATAGTGGACCACACAGAAGATGACGAGACCGACGAAATACCGACCTCATCACTTGACACGACAAACTACCGACATGACAAGTGTGAACATGTGAACCGCCTCAGAGACTGACGAAATACCAACCTCATCACTTAACAAAGTATCGACATGACATCAAGACAAATCCTAATCTGACTCAGACAGAGACTGACAGTTGCAGACAATGTTACAAGACGGCGACATTGGTACGGAAGACGAAACTTCTTCTGACAGAACAGTTAACAACGATACAGCAGACATTCCACCGTATGAGACAACACGAAATGACAGACAAACCATCTAAAGTCAACATAGCCTTCCAAGAAATTTCATTTTTGGATTGTAAAATTTGGAATGGCTTTGTCATGATTGACGATAACATCATATCAATAATTATTAAAATTGTCGCTTCCCCCGACAAAGAATTCAAAAATGTCCTTGGTCTGTTAAATGATTACAGACAGTTTAGATCAAAATTTTGCAATATGCATGGAGTGTTTTACTAACCTATTAACAAAATTGTACACAACGAATGCCTAAGACCGGCATTTACAAAAGTATTGTATTATTTTTCCAAATCCCATCCTTAAATTACCAAAATGTATGTATTATTTTCAGATTAACAACGTACACGAACTCCGTATCGATTGGGACTGTACTTGTGCAACATCACGACCCAAATTCTCCACCCAGTTTACTCTGTGAGAACACATGTCGTATGTAGAGACAGACAATAGTCCGTTGAAAATCATTCCTACAGAAACGTCTAACAACCACAGAGTGGCAATATGGTCACTGTGATTGTAAGATTTCAGTTTCGAAGTCAGGCATATCTCTGCAACCGATAATACGATTGCTGATCTTCTATCACGATGTCCTTGCGACACACCCATAAGCCAAATGGTGTCTGAGCGCACACAGCAGATGAATGAAAAATCTGCAGAGAAAGATAACGCTCAGCAACACAGCGCACTATGAAATGTTTTTTCAGTAACGCTGTACAGATTATGTGATAGGGACTATATCCCATGTAAATATATTGTGTATATACTTTATAATTATAGTAATGCATGTGATGAATACTTGTGTGTATGTGTTAGAAAGGAAACATTATTTTAAATTATATAGAAACATTGTTACGAACAGTGCTACAGGAGGTCAAGACTTACTTCACTGGAACTGTGAAAATATCCGTAGTACCTGCCACGCAGAAAGTTCAGACGTATTTTAACCAGTGCAAGAGAGATTGTGACATCTGAGTTCTACAGAACAACACCGTGAAAGAAAGAGTTAATCCAACAGCTGTACTTAAGAACTGTATCCTCTGTTCCTTTCGGTAATATCCAGATGAAATAACATTGTGCTGTGTATTTCCGGTGCATATTAAATTTATTCGAAAAGTAGCAGACTATAATGTCATCCTCACAAAGAATTGACGATGTATTTAAACTTTGTGAGCTGAAATATTACATATGCAATTTGTATGTAAGGATTTTGATAGAATGGAATCTTAGAATCATATCTTGATTCACTTGTTCACAATAGTGACATTTAGTTCGCTATTGTCAATAAGCATCAATCTATGACGCTTAGAAAGTAATTTTCTAATGTAATTTATTTTCTTTGATAGCATGTTGAAATTATCCCCCATTAATTTTGTAATTGTTTCAAGGGAAACAATTGAAATTTTTAATAATGTGTAACATGTGTAAAAGCCATTTTCAGGATGCCAGGTAGGTGACACATCAAGATGACGTCACCTGTGCATGGTATTAATTACCCAAGTAGTAGACCTTCATAAGACTCTCCAACCAAATGAGGTTGAGGTCAAATGTTGGAGTAATCTTATAGGAAGACGGCTAGCAGTCTGACATTTCGTTGTTTTTTTTTTGTTTTTTGTTTTTTTTTCAATTTTTTCTTTATCTGTCGAGAGGTAGTTGCGAGTTCGCTGAATAGCTACCGGACTGGCTTTGTCATATTACAACTAAGGGAAATAACCCATCAAGTGGATTGTACTTGATGAGTGTTGCTTCTTAGCAGCATTGATGAATGAGTGGATATAACTTACAATTATTTGCACATTTCAAATGTAAACTAAAGTGTCAGGTCATACGACTATTAATGGGTCGATTCTGACAAGTTTAGTGAATAAACCATATATGTATATAGAGTACATGAAAGGCAAATGTCCTTTCATGAAATGGAGAGGGGGAGACTGTCATAATCTCCCCATTAGTTCTACAGCGTCGTCGTCTATGACGCCTGGCGTATACGGCGACGCTAACCGCACTGTGTTAGGAAGGGCCAGTTGATGAACGCATGTGAGACATGATCTCCACGCAGTGACGCAGGCTCGTGCAGTGAGACTCAGAGCGTGTAGCCAGCAGACGGCTTGGGAGTGTTGACGAAGACAGTCGTGTTTGAATGAGGCTCGTATGTATGAACACCATAGAGAGAACGCCTGTGAGAAGATATGACTGTGCTCCTGTGAGTTGGGTAGTAGTATATTGATATATGTATTGAATGTATTATTGCATTGTCATTGTAATTGTATGATACATGTAATTGCTGCGACGAGTAAGATGTGTGAATAAAGTGTTTGCATTGTAAGTGTAGTTCGTCACGTTAAGTCATTCTGTGACCGTGTTTTGTATCACACTTGTTGGTATTACGAGCCAGTGTCGTTGCTGTAAGCAAGACGCTGACACCTTGGTTGAGATATTTCTTAACTTTTTCGATATTTATTCACATTTGGTTAACAAGGTTTCCTAAATTTCATAAGTTTGGGCGAGATATTTATAAATTTGGTTGAAATGTGTCTTTACTAGGTCGATATTTTTTCCCATTTCGTTAAAAAAGTTTCCTTCTTTTCATAAGTTTGGACGAGATTGTTTTAAGTTTGGTTGAAATGCGTCTTTACTTGGTCGATAATTTTTCACATTTGGTTAACAATTGTTCCTACCATTTATAAGCTTGGTTAAGATATTTCTTAACTGGGTCGATATTTTTTCACATTTGGTTAACAACGTTTCCTACTTTTCATAAATTTGGAAAAATTGTTTATAAGTTTAGTTGACATGTGTCTTTACTTCGTCGATATTTTTTCACATTTGGTTAACAAAGCTTCCTATTTTTCATAAGTTTAGATGAGCTATTCATAAGTTTGGTTAAAATATTTCTGACATGTTTTCCCATTTGGTTAACAAATTTTCCTACTTTTTATAAACTTGGTTGAGATATTTCTTAACTTGATCGATAATTATTCACATTTGGTTAACAGTGTATCCTACTTTTCATTAGTTTGGACGAGATATTTATAAATTTGATCAGCTTTTTAGTTTATTTTGCTAATATTGTTTTTCTTTGGTTAACAAATCTCCCAACTTTTTATAATCTTGGGTGAGATATTTGTAAGTTTTGTTGAAATATTTCTTTATTTCGCCAATATTTTTGTCTCATTTTGGCTTTTAAAAAATTTCCTACTTAATTCGACATATTTTCCTACTTTTTTATAAATTTATTTGGGATATTTCGTAATTTGACCAACATGATTTTCCTAACTTGGGTAATACATTGTCTCATATCGGTCGACATATTTATAAGATTGTCCATCGTTTTGCATATTGTATTACTTCGGACTACATATTTCTTGATTTAACTAGCATATTTTCTTACTTTTTGTACGTTTGGTTAAGCTATTTCTTATATTGATCAAACTTTGTATTAGTTTGGCTAACGTATTTTCTTATTTCAGTCGACATATTTCTTACTTTGCCATACTTATTTCTTAGTTTGGCCACGAATTTTTCTACTTTTGTTTATAAGTTTGGACGAATATTTATAACTTTGCTTGAAATATGTCTTTACTTGGTCAATATTTTTTCATATTTGTTTAACAAAGTGTCCTACTTTTCATACGTTTCAACGAGCTATTTATAAGTTTGTTCAACATGTTAGTTGATTTGGCTAACATGTTTTTCCTACTATTTATAAACTTGGTTGAGATGTTTCTTAACTTTGTCAGCATTTTCCCCTACTTTTTATAAGTTTGGTCGAAATATTTCTGTATTTGGCCAACATTCTTCCCATTTGGCTAACAAATTTTCCTACTTTTTATAAGTTTGGCGTGATATTTCATTAATTGACCTATATTTTTCACATTTGGCTAACAAATTTTCCTACTTTTTTTTTTACAAGTTTGGAGAGCTATTTCTTTACTTGGCGAATATTTTTCCCATTTGGCTAACACATTTTCCTAATTTTATAAGTTTAGTCGCGTTATTTCTTTACTTGAATAATATTGTTACCCTTTGGTTAACACATTTTCCTTCTTTTCTACAAGATTGGATGAGCTATTTCTTTACTTGGTCAATATTTTTCCCATTTGACTAACAACTTTTCCTACACTGGATAAGTTTGGACGCGAAGGTTATATATTTGGATGAAACATTTCTTAGTTTAGCTAACTTATTTTCTTATTCACCTGTTGAAGTGTTACATAAAACGTTTACTATTGTCTGCATGTGAAATGTGGCAATGGGAAGACATGTTGAGAAAGAAATAATGGCAGTGGATATGAGTTTTCTGAAGAAAACACACAGACATTAGGAGGATATATACTGACATCACTTCACTGTCACCCGCTGCCGAGTAGAGAGAAAAGCAACCATTCATATATACAGATATACACAGACATCCATACATCCAGACATAGAGCTTGTCAACAACCAAAGTGGACAAGCATTCTTGGACTCTTCTCTTGTACCACACGAAACTCATAAGGCGTACAAGAGGATTTATCACAAGTTTTTTTTCGGCTTGGCCTTTACAAATGCAGAGCCATCAATGATTCACAGGGTATATAAATACATGATAATGCACAGTATCCACTATCCTAAAGTCAGTCCTAAGCTCTAGCTATAGTTATATGTACACAAAGAAACCACAACGTCTATAACGATGTGCTAGCTCTCATGTCCAGTCTCCGTCTGACGAATCTCCGCCGGTGGCGGTGACGCCACGCGCGGATGGATCTCGTGGGTCAGTAGGCATTGCGTGCTGGAGTTATCAGCACGCCTCAAGTGGTCTGTCCACTAGTAAACTCTATTAAGAGTTTACTTGTTTGCCTACACTTCTCGTGAAGGTGTGCTTACACCCTGACCAGAGTTACTCAACTCTTTGGTTGACACTTGCGTGTCCGAGTAGAGAACTGTCCACGGTTCTCGATCTCTCTATTCACCATTCTCTTCCCTACTCCCTGGGCAGGGCTAATCTTTCCCTTGCTATCCCCACTCCTCGGTAGGGGTGTTATCTTTATCCCTTCTTAGACTTCTCCTTGACTTCTCATCCCCTGTGGTCTTCCTTACTTATACCCAAGTCTTTGACACACACTCCCCCCTTCTGTGTTGCGTTACAAACTTTCAGCTATGAGTGTAATGCAAGAAGTTTTAAAAAAAATTAGTATGTCTAATTTTTTGTCAAAGACTCTCTAAGTTTGGTGACTTGGTTCTGGGTTCCCAACAGACATCTACTAACCAATGTCACAATGTTGTACTCCTTCACTTGGCTACTGATTATCGCCACACACTTGTATAGTTGGCGTGAGCCCTCTTCTCATCGCCATATTATATTTATCGGGAGTTTGTCTGAACCGAAGCCATTATCTTTTAAATAGATCTGCTTCTCAAATAGTAAATTAACTCACTACCCACACAAAATTGTCCCTGTTAGGGGATCAACACATGAATTGCTTCATGCTCCCATATAATATTTTACCCAACTCTTGTACAAGCTGTGTACGCTAATGTTTTACCTATCTAGCTTTCGCTTGTAAAGGAATATTTCAATGTTAAGTTAGTGTTTCGATTGTCTATTGTGTCCCCTGTCCCATGGTTATACCCCCTTGGTGAAACATGTGTATGTACTTTATATGTTAGTTTCCCTGGTTGGTTGCGTGTTTGTATCTCTAAATAAAGTGTAATTAAACTACAAACATGTGTGTATGTTCATAATTTACGTGTATGTTCGTTTTCAAGTGCCATAATATGGGTTAATGCAGTCACAAATGAGTGCGTAACGCTAATTCGTGACTACACGTCCGTTTTATGAAACTTAAAATATATTCCCTAAGAACTAATGTAACTGTTGCTAAAACACGGATTACATCACAACACACTGGACACAACACACTTCAACACTGGAACATTACATCGACACAGACAAATTACTAAGTCGCGTTGTGCGGTAAAAAAAGAATCCGCTGATTGTCTCACTCTCGTTTTGTATTTCATTTTCTCCTCCCTTTCATACATCTGTCACACTCCTTTTGTTTTTCACTCACTTTTAAAAAGAAATCGTTAAAATATTATGGTGACACAGAAATAAATACAAGTTTGGCTCAGTTTGATAAGCTATTGAGCCCAATGACTGTGCTATCTTGTCGCACTAGTCATTTATGTACACAGCATTTACATGATTGAAAGGATTGGTAGTTAGCAATCCTGAAGTATTGAAATCTCTAATTACCTATTCTACATTGGTGTACAGTACTAAACTACTCTAAGGGAAGTAACCTAATTAAACCAATGAAATGTGGTGAAATGAGTTAGTTACCTTTTTGGATGTTTCTAAATTGACTAATGTGAATTTAAATGATGGGGGAAAAAACCACAAAATAGGGGTAATGGTTTATTTAATTACCGGATATTAAATGTGTTTAACTTAAGATAACTAAATGAAGTAAATGTAGGTGATGATTTATTTACTAGTTGGAAATGGAAATGTGTTTAAATTCCTATCACTAAATGATGTGTTTTATAACTCAAGATTAAGATGAAATGAAATGAACTGATTTAACTATCCCTTTTAGCCTAGCTCTAACTTACTGTAATTAAGCTTTGCAATGTTCATGTTATGATTAGATGGGGTAAGTTCGTGATTCATACTATATTAAGCTATTCTATGCTATTAAATGAATCTATCTTAATCTATACTAAATATAACTAATCTATACTATTATCTGCAACTGCAATAAAAGCAATTTATAATACATATCACAATACATCACAATATATACAATAATTATATTAACTACCTCAAGTATGTGATTGGCGTACTGTCTTCAAGTAAATCTCGTTGACACACTTTGAGATTAAATACGCACTCGTCCTGGGTAATACTATTAAATACACAGTCCTATTCGCACTTTTACACTTGCACAATTTGATGATGGCGTAGACATCTTCATTCGTGTCTGTCGTCTAACATCGTTCTGACACAGTTCTCACATCGCTTACACACGGTGATTCATCACTATTAGAGCACTACTACTGGAAGGCTGTTCATAAACACCTTGGACACAAGTTAATTAACGTGTCTTTAGCTCTGTTATCGTAGACTAGGTTCTGTGTGAAACGTCAGGTATCTCTACACCAGATGGTCTACTAAGAGTGTCTGCAAGAATATTAAGTTTTCCTTTAATATGTTCAATAGTGAACGAATAGTTCTGCAGTATCAATGACCATCTATAGACCCTGTTATTGCGATGGACACCTGACTGCATGACTGTGATCGGAGAGTTGTCGGTTTGGATCACGAAATGAGTACCCGCTAAGAAACGGTGAAGTTTCCCTATGCAATACACCACGCTAAGGGCTTCCAACTCTGAGATGGAATACTTGGTTTCAGCAGGTGTGATCTTGCGGCTTACATAGCAAATGGGGTGAAAAATGTCATCGTAGAACTGGCCCAGCACTCCCGCGATGGAAATGGTGCTCGCGTCTGTCCTAAGATAATAAGTGAGGCCTGGGTTAGGCAAGCGTAAGATTGGTACATCGCTAAACATGATTTTAAGTTTTGACAATGCGTTAATTAATAATGTATCTTTTACATCCAATTTTACAGACGCTTTTAATACATTGGAAAACACACTGGTGATCTCAGCTAACTTTGGTATAAATTTGCTGTAATAGTTAACCAATCCTAACAGGCTTCTAACCTGCTTTTTTGTGGTTGGCATGGTTAGATTTAAAATTTTAGTGACAATTCTATCGTCAGTTTTAAGTTGGCCTTTCGAGATGACGTGGCCAAGAAATTCAATTTCCTCTAGGCCCAGTTCAACTTTGGCTGGTTTCACTGTAAGACCGAAAAGTCGCAATCTATCAAAGACATGTCGCAATTTCTGTAGGTGTGTTGTCCAGTCCTCTGTATGGACACATATATCATCAATATAGGTCACTGTATTCGTCACTCCATGGAGCAAATCTCTAGTTAAACGAACAAAAGTGGCAGGAGCGTTTCGAAGTGTAACAGTGTACAGAGACTCGCAAGACGTGGTTTCAGTTTCAAATATCGTTTATTATCTTGATTGTGACAACATGGCTCCTTCTTCCATTGAGCCGGAATGTAAACTTCCCTTGCCAACCCAATACGTCACGATTGAGCATCTCTCACCCTTTCACTCTCGATGCTCAATCGTGCTGTATCTATTTCCCACTAGATACTAACCCATATTCCCCTACTGTTACACCTCCCCATGTTAATTAAAGAATTTTTCCTATAAAAGGAAAAAATCTTTACTCCTAAACCCTCCTTTTCCTGACTTTTTATTGTTCCTCTAACCTTCCCCAAAATCAACTCATGTTTGAGTAAATAATATATCTTTTAACTCTTCTCCCAGTTATATTGTCAGCTAGTAACCGACTATATACTTCTTCTTCGATTCTACCTTTTATAATACATCAATACATCGTACCACGTATGGTAACTCTTTTTAAACTAAACATAACGTATTTACATATCCTTATCAATTAAATCTCAACTTTATACAATACATCATAAGACATCTTCTTAAATACTTCTTTTCCACTTCAATAAGCGATCCGCTTTCCACTTCAAACGCTGATACCAACTCCTTATTCTTATCACCAACACTACTAATTCCCCACTTTCAACTAACCTGAAATCACTTTCACACGATAGGAACATAAAGAATCGGTGGCCACCGGAATTTAAAAGAAGCAGTAGAACTCTTCCACACAAAGACCACACTCAACTAAATCACACACCCCCTTCACCAAACCATACTCCTTTACCCTCCTATGTCATTTGAGACTTTATGTAATAAAGTCTAAAACACCTATATCTCCCACAGTACCACTCATTATGGTAACAGTTTACGCTGCTATCTACAGCATCAAATACCAATCATCAAAAATATTCTTCACTTCCAAGTGTCTATATATTACAGACACTATCTTACCTCAACCTCATATTGTAATGTTAACCACAAAACATATCCCGAGGACACAATTAAAAAGGTCTATTTTCCTTTAAGACCTCCTCCAACATTATACACATCACCTCACATAACCTCATCACCTCGCATAACTAATCTTCTCCTATCCCTCAGTCAAAAATTCTCTCTTAATGTCCCTTTCTTATGGGCATATCAACTAAAACCTCCACCTATGCCGTTATCAACAGCAACCTTTTACTACTCCTAATTCCCGTCTATGACTACTTGTAATCGACTTTAACTCAGTCCGGACCCTCAAAACCCCATGTCACTATGTCTCCACTATGTTTATCTCTCATTAACACACTTACACCCCCTTTTCCATTGTACTGTTATCTACAGTGTCTAATCAAACATGGATCCG
>JACEFZ010018682.1:0-26251 GCA_014155875.1 Cepaea nemoralis | reverse complement strand
TGAGAAAAATGCCCGCTGGATTAGGGAAAACTGTTTTTTCGATGTTCAGATCTTACAGAATGTCATTGGATTATTCATTGATTAGTTCATTCATATATTAGTTTCATTCATTCATTAGATTAATCGATTCATTAGATTCATTCATTGATTAGTTCATTCATTCATTAGATTAATTCATTCATTAGATTCATTCATTTATTAGATTCATTAATTCATTAGATTCATTCTTTAGATTCATTCATTCTTTCATTCTCAATATTCATTCATTCTCATTAGTGTCATTAGATTCATTCATGTATTAAATTCATTCATTCATTAGATTCATTAATTCAATAGTTTCATTTATTTATTAGATTCAATCATTTCATTTTATATTTTCCATCCAGCCTTTTGCTGGACGTCGCATTCAACCTCAACCTCCGGTAGAATCCGGCGCTGGGGAAAAGGGATTACGAACGCAATTCACATTCCGCATATTGCATTCGTAACAGAGCCGCGGGCGTTTCTGGAGCAGGCCGAATTGCGCTGGTTTTCATATAACTGTATGAGTATCAGTTGCCAACTGGTCTAGGATGGAAGCTTCGACAGACGGATAGTTAAAGTACTGCTTCGTTGATACGACAGCTTCTGCAGCTTGTCTTGTTCCAGATGTACTGGTGTTACCTTTCCTCTGGATTAAACTAGGCAGGCCGAGAGGGGGATCGTGCTTTGTGTTATAGAGAGGTATAACTCCATTTAACAAACTATCGTCTGTCAATACGGCAAGGCGCCAGTCAGTCAAATGGATGAAGACACCTGGCATCGAAACCTCTCCGTATCAAAAATATAAACAATGGCTATGAAAGAACTCGACCCCACAACCTTCAACTACAAAGACCAACGCCTTATTATTTCTACCACCGATTCCTCATCAGCGATAGAATTAACTGGTGCAGTGCCAAAGGATAATATATTGATAAAAGTTACCTCCCAATTGGACAGAAGGATGATATATCGCATACTAGGGTCATCGTTTTATTTGTTTTGTTTCCTGGTATCTTCTGCAATCGTGTACTTCAGCCAACAGCAATTTACATTATAATAATTCTTCACTTGATTGTTTGGTCCAAACCTAGTTTTTGTCTGGCATTGAATCAGTTAAGTGTTCAGCGTTTGAATCTCTTTCTACAAACCCCGTTGGTGTTGAAATTAGAGCTCTACTTTTCCGTTGGTGTCTATTTCAACAAGTGATTAATTCTCTCCCGGCAATTGCCACTTAACACGTTCCACGGCAGGCGGCATAACTGCGATAGTCGATTTCTAAATGGGTTGCTTCCCGTGGGCGCCATCTTTGTCATTATCATTGGGATATTTCTGGGTGGGTTTTGTAGCTTAGGTAAATTAGTTTGTTTGAGGCCTGACAGTTTTGTTGGAGATATCTGTATTAACAATAGGGATTGGGTTTAAACGTCTGTGTTTCTTCCTCTTCCTCTTTCTCTTCCTCGTCTTCTTCTTCTTCTTCTCCTTCTTCTTCTAGTGATGAATGAATGAAATAATGTATGAAAGCAGAGAGATAAGTAGGACAGAAAGTCAAACGGGCCTGCGTGCCCAATTCTTACCCCTTTGAAAATACAGTATGTTCGTTCGTTTGTTCGTTCGTTCGTTCTGCTTCTGTTTCGTCTATTGTTTGCCTGTGTAGGTGTGTGTTTGTGTGCGTCTAAGTGCGCGTGTGTATGTATAGGCAGGCGTGCACGTAAATATGGTATGTATGTATGAATGGATAGATGGATAAATGTGTGGGTGTGTGCATGTCTGTGTGCATGTGTGCTAGAGCATTGACATTGACAGTGACGAATGCGCGCGTGCGCCAACGCACACACACACACACACACGGACGCACATATGCATGCGTGGATGGATGTGTGTGTGTGCCTGAGTGTGTGTGGGTGTATTATGTGTGAGAGAAGCAGTGTGTGCTTTGCTTTATGTATCACTGAGATATATGGACATAAGAGAGAGAGAGAGAGAGAGAGAGAGAGAGACAGAGAGAGAGACGGATAGAGAGAGAGAGAGAGAGAGAGAGAGAGAGAGAGAGAGAGAGAGAGAGAGACGGATAGATAGACAAAGACTGAGATATCATTATTGAGAAACGACACACACACACACACACACACACACACACGACACACTCACACACAATGAAATACAAAACAATGACACACATGCATGCGTGGATGGATGTGTGTGTGTGCCTGAGTGTGTGTGGGTGTATTATGTGTGAGAGAAGCAGTGTGTGCTTTGCTTTAAGTATCACTGAGATATATGGACATAAAGGGGGGGGGGGGAGAGAGAGAGAGAAAGAGAGAGAGAGAGAGAGCGAGAGAGAGAGCGAGAGAGAGAGAGAGAGAGACGGATAGATAGACAAAGACTGAGATATTATTATTGAGAAACGACACACACACACACACACATACACACACACACAGACTGACATACACACACACACACTCACACACACACACACACTCACACCTCACACACACACACACTCACACACACACTCATACACACACACACACTCACACACACACACTCACACACACTCACACACTCACACACACACACACACTCACCACACACACTCACACACACACACTCACACACACACTCACACACACACACACACACTCACACACACACTTACACACTCACACACTCACAAACGACACACTCACACACACAATGAAATACAAAACAATGACACACAAACACATACAGATAGCTATAGCAGAGAAACGTGAAAATGAGCGAGAGGCAAAGAGCGAGAGAGAATGAGGGAGAGACAGAGCGAGAGAGAATGAGGGAGAGAGAATGAGGGAGAGAGAATGAGAGAAAGAAAGAAAGATATACACAACAGATTCAGAGGGAGAGAGATACAAGAGAGATAGAGACAAGATATATATATATATATATATATAATATATATATATATATATATATATCTATTATATATATATATTATATATATATAGAGAGAGAGAGAGAGAGAGAGAGAGGAGATGAGAGAGAGAGAGAGAGAGAGAAAACACTGACAGTTAGATAAAGACAGGCATAGATCATCCTAGAGAAAATTGTTTTAATCAGCAAGTATTATTCACCTTTAGCCAAAGACTTCAAAGGACAAATTACACATCCACATCTAAGAGCATCAAATTATCTGCCTATTATGATGTTGCATGCGATAATTTGATGATGCAGCTAATGTTGACAATTTACTATGTCCACACAAACATTCCTATATCTTTGTTGACAGGATCCTGGAAACATTGCATTTACATTCCGTTTTTTTTTAAAAAGTTAAGAATGCCTTTTTTTTAATGTTTTTTCTTTATGGAATGTAAAGTAATATTTCTGAGTCAGGCGTCACCATTATGTGCCACGTGGATAAGTGTGTGCGTTCATGATTCGCCATCTCAGACGAGCGCCAGCCTTATATCAGGTCCGTGTTCTGGAACCGATTGTACAGTCTGGTCAAAGCGTGTATCTCTGTGGCTTCCTCTTGCTCAGTTTCCACAGAGTGTGTCAGTTGTCACCAAGTGTGTATGTGTGTGTGTATGTGTATGTGTGCGCATGTTTGTATGTGTGTATGTGTACGCGTGTTTGTATTGTGCGGTGCGTGTGTGTATGTGTGGAGCGTGTGTGTGTATGTGTGTGTGCGTATGTGTGTACTTATGTACGTGTGTATGTGTGTGTGTGCGTATGTGTGTATGTGTATATTCATGTGTGTGCATATGTGTGTATTTGTGAGTATTTATGTGTGTGTGTGTGTGTGTGTGTGTTTTTCGTGTGTGTGTTTATGTGTTTTTCGTGTATGTGTGTGTGTGCGTATGTGTGAATGTACGTGTGAGTATATGTGTGCGTCCGTGTGTATGTGTGTGCGTATGTGTGTGCGTATGTATGTGGGTATATGTGTATGTGTGTGAATTTGTGTGTATGTGTGTGCATATGTAGGTATGAGTATGTAGGTATGCGTGTGTTTATGTGTGTATTTATGTGTACATATGTGTGTACATATATAGTCTGAATATACATATATCTGTCTCATAACGTTGAGATATGAATTGTTTATGTTTCGTGTATGTTTACAGCATTCAATTTACAGTGTGTTCATGTCAATGAAACATTCATGATAGATCACTGGTATGCAAAAGATGAATGACTGGAAGGGCCGAATCTAAGATAGGCCCGCGTGCCCAGTTTGTAACCCTTTAAAAATACAGTTTATTCGTTCGTTCATTCGTTAGTTTGTTCGTTCGTTCTTTCAAGTGTTCAAGTTTGTTTCTCACCTCACTATGCCAGAAGTATGTTGACCGTCTACATCTCATTTCTCGAATCAATTTACGGTTTTCATTTGTGTCTTGGCGGAATGGTCTCGGCCGTTTTTCTGTCCTGCTGATGCATTCTTTGCATTCTCTTTGTCGTCATCATCATAATCGTCGTCATCATCAGCCTCATCATCTGCCAAGCCAATAGTTGTTGAGGGGGGAATGATTCGCCATTTCACACAATCTACAGAATCGTGTATCTTGCAAATGTGGCAAATATCGCAGCTCTGCTGTAGACAAGTACAACATCACAACTCTGGAATTCCGGTCCTCGACATGGAGGATAGGCATTTGAACGGTTAAGGCTTCTGGAGAGTTCATGCTTGTAGCTACAGTTTTCATTCGTATTTTCCTCTTTTTGGACTGGAATTGCATGGTTCCTTCGCACTGCTACTGAGTTGAGGCCGTGGCGCGACACTGTGAGCTGTGAATTTCGTTTGAAATGCTTTTACATCTGTTGGTGGTTGTTTGTAGCGTGAACTGCATGTTCGGAATAATGGCGACCGGCCTGTCGCAGAACAGACTGGATTGCCTTATGCAGTAATGTGTAGCTGTTGATGTTCTAATGACTGCCGCTTCTGTCGACGATGAACTATATTTTTCGTGCAGGACTTTAGTGCTGGCATTCTGGTGGCGGCATTATGCACGGTGCACCTGTTGGGGCTATTGGTTTGTCGCGACTCCTGTCTGTTCCAATTTTCACATACATGGGGCAGTGCGGAACATTTTGTGTGATATTCACTGGCACAGGAACGGAGCATAATGGGGACGACCCGTTGCCGTGAAGTTAGAACCGTGGCTAATGACTAATGACAACGTCACTACGCTCAAAACAAAATATCCGACGAGCAGATAAGAAGAAGAGGCAGAGGACAACAAAGAAAACGTTGGATAAATCCATAATTTTTTTACACGTTTTAAGGCACTTTAGATATACGGTGCTAGGCCCTTAAATTTATAGACCTATGGACTCCCCCTACAGTATCATGTCGATCGCCTTTACTTTCCACAACATTTTCTGATACGCTTTTAAGCAAGGTCGACCTGGGAGCTAAAGTCACTCATTAAAATCTTCACCGATGTTGATTTGAACCCATGACCGTCTGGCCGGGAGACGACCAGCTACCTCTACCACGCCGCCGCTCGCCAGAACGATGGATAAACAACATCAAATGTTCTGGAAAGAAACCAGGATATGACGCAACCAGGACAACACATCTGGCCTTGAGACGCTAATTTAGTTTCACCAGCTCTTTACTCTACTCCTTTCCGACATTAAAACCTAACCGGCAAGTGACAATATCCGTCTGTGGTTAGACAAAAGACTTATCTATTTATACACAGTTTATAACATATATATTTATGTATAATCAATTAATCAGGTGCCGTCTCCGCGATGATGGTTGGCAGCAATGGATCTCCTATACTGTCTGTCTCTCGCCCTGACTGTTAATTCTGTCAGAATTCTGCTTGTCCATCTCTTAATGCAGTGGTTCTCAACCGGTGGCGAATTACCCTCCCCCCAGGGGGAATTTTAGGGTTTCCAGGGGGAAGGGGGGGGGGGGATAAAGACCATTTCAAGATCGCGTTAATACAAGAACCGATTACTTGATATTGTTTTTCCCTTCATACTTTACAGTTATGTATGTCTCATCCTTCTAAAATTCATTTTATAAAGTAAGTAGACCCACAAATCATGTTTTATGTGGATGTCTAGACTTGTTTTAGTATATGCTATTAAATTTACCTTCCATTTTTACGTATACTGTGTAGGGGTGGGGGGATTTTTAGATAGGAAATATGAAAGGGGGGGAGGGGGGGAATGACGTTCTGGAAATACGGTGAAGGGGGGCACGGGCCAAATTTTTTATAGCAAGGGGGGGGGGGAATGACGTTCTGAAAATATCGTGAAAGAGGGCATGGGCCAAAAATGGTTGAGAACCACTGTCTTAATGTAATCTTCCCACTTGCATCGTTGGCTACCTCTTGTTCGCTTGCCTTCAACCTTACCTTCCAGTATGGTTTTTATAAGAGTTTTATGTCTTTTAATGTGACCGAGATATTTCACTTGCCTCTTTTTATTTATTTATTTCATAAGCTATCTTTTCATTCCCAGTTTTTCTAGAACCTCTATACGATTGCTTTTGTTTCCATGAAATACAACATATTCTTCTGTATATTCACATCTCCAGGGCCTATATTCAATTTTCCAATTGCTTGTTCATTGTCCAGGCTTCCGCGCTATATAATAGTCTTGAATATACATACAATTGACAATTATCATTTTTAATGTGTTGTTAATCTCTCTAGATGTTAATATTGATTTTATGCTGCTGAAAACATAATGCAAAAGATCTACAACAATTGTTGGATACTGTAGTGACAGAGAGTGCAAAGAAAGGACACTCCTTGAATATTATGAAAACAGTAACAATGGTGATATAAAACGATTAAACAAATAGACACACATAGTATTATTTGGCTCTCACAGAAGAAGAGGAAGGAAATAGAGATTAGAAGACGCACTAGACAACATAAAATTTGAAAGCTATGGTCTGTAGCTATTATTATTGCGTCTTCTAATCTCTATTTCCTTCTTCTTCTGTGAGCGCCAAATAATACTATGTGTGTCTATTTTTTAATCGTCTTAGTGGCCTCAACGGTTCTCCCCATTTATTTCTTGTGTGGTGATATAAAAGCAAAATGTGACACAAAAATGTGATAAGGAAATAGAAGGGAAAATGCTTAACCAAGTTGTTAACTTTAAATACCTAGAGGCATTTATAACATCAGACGGAAGGAGCACAACCGAGATTAAGAATAGGATAGGGCAAGCAAAAGCTGTATTTCGGAAAATGAAAAGTGTCTAATGCAGTAAGTAATAGTCACAGAATATAAGAAAGAGAGTGCTGAAATGCAATATGGAACCTGTTTTGCTGCAAGGCATTAAATCTTGGAATGTAAATGAACAAATTAGGAAGAAATTGGAAGCAACAGAGATATTTCGAATTCCGTGGACTGCCATGCCAGAGTAGCTAACAACGAATGCCTGAAAGAGGCGAATGAAACTAGAACATTATATACAATAATAAGAAAGAGACAAATAGCTTTCTTTGGTCATGTTATGAGGAAAAAAAAAAGCATTGGAGAATATCGTGTCGACTGAAAATAGAGGCAGGGGCAGACCAAGAGAAATGATGCTGGATGGATTGAGATCGTGGCATGGGGGAATATCAGCATTGTTTATGATTCTTCCATTGATGTTAAGACAGGCAGTTCGACTTGTTTAAAAATTATTTCTGTGTTTAAGCTGAAGAGGCTTGGAGACAACACGCGTCCCTGTCGTACTCTTCTGTTTATCTCTATGGGCGACGAATAATTACTCCCATATCTAATTGACGCCCTTTTCCACAGTACACGTTACTAATAAGCCTGGTGTCCTTTCTGTCTACTCCTATTTATTGAAAAGTATATTGATAAACACATGTTTATAAACGTATTTATTTATTACACATTTATCATCTTAGTCTTGTCAGGTATTAATCAGACATGACAGCTACCTTATAATAGTAGACGTTACTACCCGCTTTCTGTTAGCGCCGAATGTTGGACGGCGCTCACCAAACCCGACAACCCACATAGTGCCAACGGCCTCGGGCGGAGAAGCGCAATTTGGAGGGTAAAACCTTATCCTTGTAACTCGTCGTCCCTGGAGGAAAGTGGAGTCGACAAGCACACCTTTAAAATACTACTTATACTTTGGAAATATTGTCAGCCCTTTGTCTACACTCCCCCGTTATGTCTTCTACTCACTATCTCTCTCTCTCTCTCTCTCCTCTCTCTCTCTCTCTCCTCTCTCTCTCTCTCTCTCTCTCTCTCTCTCTCTCTCTCTCTCTCTCTTATGCCTTCATAACATACCCCGACAACAGTTTCCTCAAACAATTAATAAAATATTTAATGCTGAAAACTATGTCAGTTGTATGTATTGACTGTGTATATGTAATTTGTAGTGTATTCTATTGTGAGTGTGAGATAGGACTCTGTATGTCTATGTTCCGTATCACATCTCTCATCTTGTACGGCCATGCACAATACATCACACATATTTGGAAGCTCTCACCCGGTGTTGCTCCTCTCCGCCTGAGTCTGGACGTATTCCAAGATTTCGAAAGTGTTCAACGTCTGATCACCATGAAATAATGCGATTACGGTAAGTCTCTGAATTCGACAGATTTCCCTTTTTGGACGTTAATAAAATCCATCACTGAAACACATCACCACTGTCTAACACTGTCTGTATAAAGACTATATATGTTCGACACACTGTCTCTAGTTATTTACTTAACACGTTTTGTATGCATGGAAACTGTTCTTGAGTTCTCCAAGGTTTCTTTTAGGTTAGTACACAAGTCAAATATATTTAGCCTATGTCGCTCTGCCTTTATAGAATGAAAGTCCTTTCCATGGTTTTATTAACCGGGATACAGAGTTCACTTATTTGCAATTCGTTATCTCTGCCCACGATTATTGAATGGCTATGTTCTAAGTTGTTCTAGTGAAGTACTTTCTCTGCACAAGTGAAGTGCCTTTGTTATCTTCTCTGAGTATGTCATGAGTTTTTGTCGTAGAACCTGTGGGAGATAGATAACCAGGTGATCTCAGCTTGCTTCAGACTAACTCTTATGTGAGAGTATGCCTCCGGCCGTACTCAGACGCTACCGAACGATACTCTGACATAAGACAGATGAGTTCACTAAAGTCTAGACGATTAGCTAAAAGAAGGAAATGGTAACAGCAAAGCACAGACACCTAGTTCACTATGCTAGATTACTAAGCTAAAGCTAGATTACCTTATATTATCTATGTTAGTCCATGAATCGAAATACACAAGCACATAAGCACCAATGTCCCATCGCCTCTAAACAATTAGGGACCTTATATTTCTATTCTTATTAAGGACGCATAGAACCATTCTCCGTCTAGTTCGGTCGCACACTAAAAAAAAAAACCAAGTTCCCAACTATTTATACTAAGTTTCTAATTCTCCGTTCCCTTTTGATCAACAATCGAATTTGCCGTGATTCCCCATCAAAGGTTTGTGAAATCACGTATTCGCTCTTGTCCGCTCCGTCTCGTCTCCGTTTTCCCTATTCCTCCGTACATCAAACATTTCTAACGCTTTGATCAATGACTTCGCGTTTTCCACAACCCGATCGTCTCTACGTTGTTTGTCCGGTGAAATCGGCAGTCAATGACCCCTGATAACAATTGTATCTGACTTCTTTATTCGATTGTTTTTGTTTTTGTTTTTGTTTTTTTTTTTTTCTGACTAAAGTTAATAACTTCCCATCCTCATATATTGCAAGTAATTTTTCTATTTTAGTTTATGGTGGAATCGCTAAACTCACAGTATCCCGTGACAATCCTGGCGCAAGGAAGTGCAACCTAAAAACTAAATGTCGTGGCAGGGCAGACCAGGCCCTAAGCCTTGGTCGGCAACTGGTCTAGGATAGAAGTTCCGGCATGAGGACAGTTAGAGCATTGCTTTGTTAATCCGGCAGCTTCTGCAGCTTGTTTTGTTCCAGCCGTATTGGTGTTACCTTTCCTCTGAAGTACATTAGGCGGGCCGAGAGGGAATCATGCTGCATGGGCAACACATGGTATCTACAATTCAGCCCAGGCGTTGTGCTATGGAGAGGTATAAAACCACCTCTGGTCTTACCACCAGGGGTTGTAGTTAATTTGCCTTTGTTTTTGAAGCGTAATGTAACAAACTATCATCTGTCAAGAAGGCAAGTTGCCAGTCTGTCATACACTTAAATATTTCTTCTTGTACGTATATTTCACAGACAGTCTAATTGCAAACTCTAGTAAATTCTACTGAGAAATTAAATTTTTCTAAAAGATCTGTTCGAAACTTTCCTCTGAAGACTCCCATAAGTCTAAATGGGAAAGGTGTGTTTGAAGTGTTCCTCCTAAAAACACCGCTGAGTCTAAATCTGAAAACACCACTGGATCTTCTACCCGATCTCCCACTGGGGAAACCACAAGAAGGATATTGCTGTTCCGGAGAATCACGCACTTAAAGAGGCCAACAAGAACTGGGTCAAAGCAAGGGCTAGAACTGTGGTTTGGTAATATGAGAACTTAACTGTCGCAGATAGATGCGGTGGGGTGGTGGATACACGCTCCCCTTGCCAGTTCATATATTATGGGTTCGAATCCGAAGTGGGACGGATTTTTAAAAATTGACCTGGTTTACCAGGTAAACCCAGCGTAGACTGGACACCACGAACTGTCCTAGGAAGGAAAGGCGGTCGGTGCGAGGATCCTAAAATACTTTTGGGTAGATTTTTAACTCGAAATTTTGCCCGGGCAGCGCCTTTAGGCTACTCTTTTTCGATTTCCAACGGCCAAGGGATTTTTTACGTGCGCAACAATACACACGGGCGTCCGATCTCACTATGCGTGACCAGGGGAAATTTTATTACTGGAAGTCCAGGTGGATTTTTTAAATAAATCCCGGTCCTCACCGGGGCCTGAACCCGGGACCTCCAGCACTCGAAGCGGACACCATACCTCGAGACCACTCAGTCCCCTGAGAAATCACCATTCCCGGGAAGAGAGGAAGAGGAAGGCCAAAGAGAAGATGGGTGCAGGATGTGGCGAATGATCTCCAGATGGGTGTATCGGACGCGGGACATCTTGCTTATGATCGAGAGGCTTTCCGGAAGGTTGTTATGAGAGCGAGGTTCTGCAAAGGACATGCTACTGAATGAATTAGCAAGAACCTGCCTATGGTATGTGAACTGTTAGAACTATCACATGAAGATATGTGAAGTATTAGAACTATCACATGAGGATATGTGAAGTGGTAGAACTATCACATGGGAATATGTGAAGTGGTAGAACTATCACATGAGGATATGTGAAGTATTAGAACTATTACATGAGGATATGTGAAGTGTTAGAACTATCACATGGGAATATGTGAAGTGGTAGAACTATCACATGAGGATATGTGAAGTGGTAGGACTATCACATGAGGATATGTGAAGTGGTAGGAATATCACATGGGAATATGTGAAGTGGTAGAACTATCACATGAGGATATGTGAAGTGTTAGAACTATCGCATGGGAATATGTGAAGTGGTAGAACTATCACATGAGGATATGTGAAGTGTTAGAACTATCACATGGGAATATGTGAAGTGGTAGAACTATTACATGAGGATATGTGAAGTGTTAGAACTATCACATGGGAATATGTGAAGTGGTAGAACTATCACATGAGGATATGTGAAGTGGTAGGACTGTCACATGAGGATATGTGAAGTGGTAGGAATATCACATGGGAATATGTGAAGTGGTAGAACTATCACATGAGGATATGTGAAGTGTTAGAACTATCACATGGGAATATGTGAAGTGGTAGAACTATCACATGAGGATATGTGAAGTATTAGAACTATTACATGAGGATATGTGAAGTGTTAGAACTATCACATGGGAATATGTGAAGTGGTAGAACTATCACATGAGGATATGTGAAGTGGTAGGAATATCACATGAGGATATGTGAAGTGGTAGGACTATCACATGAGGATATGTAAAGTGGTAGGAATATCACATGAGGATATGTGAAGTGGTAGGACTATCACATTAGGATATGTAAAGTGGTAGAACTATCACATGAGGATATGTGAAGTGTTAGGACTATCGCATGAGGATATGTAAAGTGGTAGAACTATCACATGAGGATATGTGAAGTGTTAGGACTATCGCATGAGGATATGTGAAGTGGTAGAACTATCACATGGGAATATGTGAAGTGGTAGAACTATCACATTAAGATATGTGAAGTGTTAGAACTATCACATGAAGATATGTGAAGTGTTAGAACTATCACATTAAGATATGTGAAGTGGTAGAACTACCACATGAAAATATTTGAAGTGATAGGAATATCACATGAGGATATGTGAAGTGGTAGGAATATCACATGAGAATATGTGAAGTGGTAGGAATATCACATGAGGATATTTGAAGTGGTAATACTATCACATGAGGATATGTGAAGTGGTAGAACTATCACATGAGGATATGTGAAGGTTGGAACTATCACATGTGGATATGTGAAGTGGTAGGACTATCACATGATGATATGTGAAGTGGTAGGACTATCACATTTTAGACCTGAGTGCACGAAGCAATAAGTAGTCAGTCTTTCTTACCCATAGCGAACAGCGAAAGACAGGCAGACATTGTTATACAGACAAATCGACAGGCAAACGCACGGAAGGACAGACAGACGAACGGATAGGCAGGCAGATCGAAAGATAGGCAGAAGGATACACAGATAGGCAGACAGGTGGACGACAGACGGACAGATAGACAGACTGACGGACTAAGAGAAGGACAGAGACAAGCTGAAAGAGACAGACAAATCGACAGACGAAACGACCAACCAGATGACAGACTGGCAGACTTTCGGACGGACAATCGAACCGACAGACACAGAGATAAAATGAACGGCCAAGCGATCGACCGATAGACAGACAGACATCAATTAGGAACCAAATGTTAACTCCCACTAAGATAAGACCTTCGACAATATTTTGTAAATTTGAAAGAAAATATGTCCTCTAGAAATCACCATTGAACAAACACGTGACACAAATAACCAATCGGAAATATTCCCTATAACTGTATATCCCCAATTACCTTACTAATCCGAAAAACACCGCGCGCCTAGCAACGTACCATACAATCTTTCTTTTAGCAAGCTTGAAATTATGGGAAAGTGTTCATCGCTCGTCTAATATTAGTTTTTACAACTCAATTCAATTCCATTTTGGCCAAGACTGATGGCTAATGCACGTTCTTTGTCGAGAAATTCTGGGAGGCGGGACAAATATACTGCTATTTGTAGGTTATTTTCGTGTCTACCCTTGCACAAATGATCTCATCTGGCTATTAAATTTATGTTCTTGATTTATATTTCCTTCTTGGTTGCCAGTCTGATTTCCGTTATCATTTATTTCAGCGGAACGGGAGACTGATTAATCAGTTGTAGGTCTTGGAGGAGTGGTAAATCGGACAGGACCATCAGACTGAGCTGGTGAGATCAGGTAGGCGTTGTTTGTTGTTACGGCTGTTTCTGCTGTTGCAAGTATGGTTGTTTTTGTTATTTTTGTTGTTGTTGTTGTTGTTGTTGTTGTTGTTGTTGTTGTTGCAACTATAGTTGTTATTTTTTATATTTTTTGCAACTATAGTTGTAATTTTTTCTTATTCTGTTGTTGTTATTATTATTATTATTATTATTATTATTATTATTATTCCTATTTCGTTCATTGTTCTTTGTTAATGCCGTTGTCGTTACTGTTATTTTTGTTAGTGCTATTACAACTGTTGTTGTTTGCCGTTGTTGTTGTTGTTGATGATGGTGATGGTGTTTGTGTCGTTGTTGTTGCTGTTGTTGTCGTCGTCGTTGTTATTGTTGTCATCGTTGTTGTTGTCGTCGTCGTCGTTATTATTGTCGTCGTCGTTATTATTGTTATTATTGTCGTCGTTGTTGTTATTATTGTTGTTGTCGTTGTTGTTGTTGTTGTTGTTGTTGTTGTTGTTGTTGTTGTTGTTGCAGCAGCAACTGTTATTGTTTTTGCTGTCGTAGTAGATATCGTTATTTTTTGCACCTCGTTTTCTTTGCCACTGTTGTCGTTGCAAGTGTTATTACCGTTGTTCTAATCATTGTTGCCGCTGCAACCATTCCTGTTGTCATTGCGGTTGTTATTGCTGGCCTTTTCATCGTCGCAACCTGTGCTGTTTGTTTTCATAATTGTTGCCACTGCATCAGTTGTTGTCTGTTGGTTGTACTTATTGACACTGCAACTGTTGTTGTTCCTTTTGTCCATGTTGCCTTTGCAACAGTTAATGTTCTTGCAACATCTGCTTGTTGTAGATTTAGTTGTTGTTGTTGTTGTTTCAGCTGGGTTGTTGATGTAACTGTCGAGAAAAATAGTGTTAAAGTGCTACATAGAACCTGTACTTTTGTATGGATGTTAGACGTGGACAATGAGCAGGCATGGTGAAAAACAAAAAAACATCCAATGGCAGTGGAAATTTGGTTTCTAAGAAACAAGCAAAGAATACTACTGACAAGCTGAAAAAATAATGAGTAAATCTTACAAGAAGCAAATGAAAACCATTTACTGGTTAGAGAAATTAGAAGTAGACAGTCAACATTTTTTGGGCACGTTAACAGAAGACATAAACTAGAGAGCTTGGTGACAACTGGGAAGATTGAGGGGAAAATAACAAGTGAAAGACAAAGAAATAAATGTCTGGACGGCTTGTCTATGTGGCATGGTCGAGACAAGACACTGAGCTTATCCATGATGCTGGTGATCGTTTGACATGGCAAAACATGACCGCTCACCCTTATCGGCATGGCACATGATGATGATGATGATGATGATGATGATGATGATGATGATGATGATGATGATGATGATGGTGGTGGTGGTGGTGGTGGTGGTGGTGGTGGTGGTGGTGGTGGTGGTGGTAGTGGTGGTGGTGGTGGTGGTGGTGGTGGTGATGATGATGATGATGATGATGATGATGATGATGATTTCGTCCTAAGTCATTCCTCTTAAGTCCCCTCTTTTGATATGCATAAAAGGTTACAGTGTTACTCTATTTTGCTTCTCTATAAGGCCCTGATAGCGCACGGGTGGAGAGTAGATACTCGTGGAGTTTGAGCAGCAAGAAAAAGTCTGTTGCGAAATCTATCAAGACCAGAGGGAAATTATTGTGGGATAAACATGTCTGCTTCACCGGCATGTCACGTGACATGACATGGCGATGTTGAAGTGGTGGTTATGCTTCCTGTTGCTATGACGCGATGCCGCCATTATGATCCGACTTCCTGTTTGTATTGAGTGTGGAGCACTGCGCAGACCGGATGACATTGTCCGAAGTGGTTTTCGCGTCCAAGAGAGGCGGACTTGCGGAGCCGAGTGCTTGCGGTTGAGAAATATACTTTGTGGTGGTGTGTGTATCGCAAATGGGTGTATGTGGTTAAAGACAGGTTGGGTGGATAGATGGGTGGATTGACAAGCTGGAGGTTGGGTGGATAGATGGATGGACTGACAAGCTGGAGATTGGGTGGATTGATGAATCAGTGGATGGAATGATGAATTTGTGTTTGGATAGATGGGTGTATGAGGATGGGTGCATGGATGGATGGATGGAAAGTAAGAAGGTTGAACGGATGGATGGATGGATGGATGGATGGATGGATGGATGGATGGATGGATGGATGGATGGATGAAATGTTTAACGTTTAGATAGATTAATGGATGGATGGGTTGTTAAACGAATAGATGGATGAATGAATGGATGGATGGATTATTGGATAGTGAAGAACATATGCTTGGAAGGACGCATGGGTGGCTGAATGAATGAAAGGTTAAATGAATGTATGACAGACCAGTGGGCAAACAAGTAGACAGACATTTATATGGGTGTATGACAGAGACGTGAATAAACTAGTAGACAGACATTTGAATGGATGTATGACAGAGACGTGGATAAACATGTAGACAGACATTTGAATGGATGTATGATAGAGACGTGGATAAACAAGTAGACAGATATTTGAATGGATGTATGATAGAGACGTGGATAAACAAGTAGACAGACATTTGAATGGATGTATGATAGAGACGTGGATAAACTAGTAGACAGACATTTATATGGATGTATGACAGAGACGTGAATAAACTAGTAGACAGACATTTGAATGGATGTATGACAGAGACGTGGATAACCATGTAGACAGACATTTGAATGGATGTATGATAGAGACGTGGATAAACTAGTAGACAGATATTTGAATGGATGTATGATAGAGACGTGGATAAACATGCAGACAGACAGTTTGATAAGTAAGGGGATTGACGGCGGGTGGTCGAAAAACAGAAACAGACAGACAAACAGACCACAGACAGACAAGCGGACGGATTAACAGACATTCAAACAGACATTCGAGATGGCGCACAGACGTACAGACAAGCTGACAGACAGGTAGGCAGATGTAACAGAGAAGTGGAATGTTCAGTTAATGCAATGATAAACAATAATAACCATGCATCTTGTAGAAGTATCTAAGCTGATAAATACGTGAAAATAGACAGACTGAGAGACAGACAGACAGAAGAGAAAGGTATCATATTACACTAAAACCGACTCTCTCTCTCTCTCTCTCTCTCTCTCTCTCTCTCTCTCTCTCTCTCTCTCTCTCTCTCTCTCTCTCTCTCTCTTAATATCTCCATACAGTCAAGGGACAAAACAACGGGATGACAGCTGAAAGCTTCCGAAAATGCACTGTGGAGTGACGTCACCTGGGAACAAACTTAATTAAGATCCCTTGTGAAGAAGATGTGAAGAAGATAATAAGGTTACCCAACCAACCACGATATCGGATTTCATAACAGATTGAAGATAATCTGAAAGTTTCAGAAGGAGAGTAGCTGGCGAGTCAGAAACCTTAGATATAGTTATCTCCCATATAACGAGCGCACAGACGAGCTTCGGTAAATGCGGTGATACTCCAACATCTGTTATCCACAATCTTTATCCGGTTTAATTTTCATATTGTAAGCTTCTATATCTGTAATATTCATAATGAAACGACTGAAAGACGGGAGCTTTGAAATCACTTAATTACGTCGACATTGTGGTTATGGATCTTTCATGCACTTAGGGCGAAAACTGAAAGTCTCCCTCTGAAAAGTACGTGTTTTAAACTCGCCGAAAATGAGCAAACATCCATTTTGGGGTATTCTAAAAAGTAGGGTGTATTTCTGTCACAAAGTTTTCTCACAGAAAGCAGCTGAAGGAAGGAAACAATTTTCTGTGAAAAGTGTTAAAATGGCACAAATAAATGATGTGGACATCTCCACTGATTGCAATAATAAAATAAGAAAATGAGTGTTTAAGTGCTACATACAACCTGTACTATTATACACATGTGAAACATAGACAATAGGCAGACAAACTGAGAGTCATGTAATGGTAGTGGAAATGTGATATCTGAGAAATATGCAAAGAATACCGTGGACATAGGAAACAAAGGAATAAGACAGTTATGTAAGAAACAAATGAAAACCATAAATTGATTGGAGAAATGTGATGCAGCCATTTTTTAGCAGCAGCAGTTGTCGGAGTAGTATTATTGTCATCAGCACCAGTAGTAGAAGTAGTAGTAGTAGCAGTAGTAGTAGTAGTAGTAGTAGTAGTAGTAGTAGTAGTAGTAGTAGTAGTAGTAGTAGTAGTAGTAGTAGTAGTAGTAGTAGTAGTAGTAGTGGTGGTGGTGGTGGTGGTGGTGGTGGTGGTGGTGGTGGTGGTGGTGGTGGCGGCGGAGTTGGTGGTGGTGGTGGTGGTGGTGGTGGTGGTGGTAGTGGTGGTGGCGGCGACGGCGGAGTTGGTGGTGATGGTGGCAGTAGTAGTAGTAGTGTAGTAGCAGCAGCAGCACTAGAAGTAGCAGTAGCTGGTGGTAATAATAATAAGTGTTAACACACAGACACGCATTCGTCAATGAAGATTGTTGTTAACAAACGATCCACTAACAGCATCACCCAACCTACAACAACATTGGGGGATCCATCCTCAAGATGAACATAAGGGACAAAGAAAACACTCGATAAATACTTGCCAAAGAGATATTGGCTCGTATTACATAAGTCAACGGTTTAGTCCCAGCTATGACAACGCTAATTCTCAAGATTTCTCTCGAATTCCTCCTCCCAGTTCTCCATAAGCTTTTGTAGCCGACAATGAAACCCCGTTAGAGACAGCAGCAACGAGGAGGGACCAAGCAGCCAGATCAATGCCTGGAGAATATCCCTGTCTAAAACCACCACCAATGACGAAGCTTATTACAGTTGACCCTAATCCCGCCTTGTATGAAGTTTGGATTTCGCTGTTCATAATCTGCACACCTTTTTTGGCCTCCCGTGGACATTTCTTGCATTTATCGTGATGTATGCAAATCTGCATCTGTGCTTTGTCGTTTCTGCCGGCTCTAAGGAACGGTTTGTGATTCAAAGGTTCTCAAAACGGATTGTTTCAATACCCCGCCCAGCAGATCTTGTCAAATTATTGATTTCTCTCAGCTTGATTATTTAAATCATCATCGTTAAATTAAGTGCCTTGCCAGCTGGCGTAGGCGTACATGTCTCTCTACAGATCTCGGTATTGGGCATTCTGGATCAACTCTGCTGATGATATTCCTCCATGCCACCGTCTCAATCCATCCAGCATCATTTCTCTTTGTCTGTTTCTGCCTTTCTTCCCCTTGTTCTTTCCAGTTGCCACGATGGTCTCTAAAGCCTCTCTACTCATAACATGACCAAAGAAAGCTTTTTGTCTCTGTCTCCTCTCTGTGACAGAGGAATTTGAAACTCTGAAGAATGTCTTAAACCTGAATGGGTACTCCACAGGATTTATAAAGCGCCACTGCCAACAGCCCAAACCAAAACCAGACTTAACTACAGTCCCTAAACTCAAGGTATTCATCCAGCTAGCCTTTCAAGGGGATGACGTAATGCAACGTCTACAAGACCGGCTTACTACAGCAGTAGGCCGAACATTCTGTGCTGCAACTCCAGTCATTAGATATAAAACAGTACCGATTCCTACACCAGCAGTAAAAGAGCCTGTTCCTCTGTACGCCACAAACAATTGTATTTACCAATTCACATGTAGATGCCAGGCCTTCTGCATTGGTAGAACAGAGAGACAGCTTAACACACGAGTGTCAGAACACATACCTCAATGGGTCAACAAGATACAACACACAGGAGATGCTAGCCTCGTGGGGCCGACACACCGGAAGCTCCCGGCGTCTTCAATTGGTAAGCACATTGTCGAGAGCGGCCATGTGGTTGACAGAGACACTGCCTTTCGCGTGTTGTTTAACATACAAAATACTCGCTTGTTAAAATTTGCAGAAGCAATTATGATCAATCAACGCAAGCCAGAATTGTACAAACAGAAAGACATGTTAGTCAGCTTAAAATTACCGTGGTAGATAATTGACATTACTGTGCGAATATGTGTATATTTCAACTTGAAGGATTTATCTAGTTAATTCACGTAAGTTGTGTATTTCTGCAGTATGTACCTGACGAGATGCAGCGAAATATGCCAGGCAATAAATCGTGCAATCTATTGTTTGTGTCTTCGTTATTCAAATTCACTTCGGGAAAACGTTGTTTTGAATAACTAGAAAGTCCTATCTCTAGAACCTGCAGGCCACACAAAGATAAAGGAGACATAAACACAAAGGAGACACGAACTGAGACAGAGGTGACTAAGATAAGGAGGGTAGCCGAGCTGCAGGAGATAACAAAAGATAGGACGGATTGGCGGGAGTTTTGGCACCAAAACTAAAGAACAAACACGTATCAGTAGATACTAAACAATATCACTCTTCAGCACTCTTTCTGCCTACTCTATGCTACCAATGCCAAATCTGGACAATGAAAGTAAAAGAGAAAAGAAGAAATACAACCACGGAAATGAGATTGCTGAGAAGAATATTTAACGTATAAAGAATATAGAAAATCATGAAATCAAGACTAAGTGGGGCAATTGCAGAACTAGATTTCATTAGAAAACAGCAAGTGAAAAGGTTCGGTCACATAACTAGGCTACCAACTGACAGTATACCACAACAAGCAAAGATGTACAGATCAAATGAACCAGAAGGAAGAGACCGACCACGTAAACGATAGGACTGAGGAGAATAACACGGGAGTATATGGGAATCTCGATACATTGAAGCCCATAAAAGAGCACTGTCCCGCTGTTTAGGCTTCACCTCGATATGTGATGCAAAAAGAGTTGACGGACTGACAGCTGCATAAACTGTCAATTTCATTATGATTCTGTTCGGCACCGGTCCCAAAATTGAGGTCTTATCATTATTATCATCTTCATGCTCTCTGCGAACTGGCGTTTCTCCATAGACCTTGGTATACTGGATCAACTCTGTTGATTATATTCCATTTTACCGCCGCTGCAGTTCATTCAGCATCATTTCGGACGAGGATGTCCTAAGACGGTTATTAACTTTTTTTCTCTAACTGACTTGAAGAATTCCATGAAACCTTACGAAGATAGTGTAGTGATTTTCCCTTGCTTCCACAACCACACGGGTACTTTTACCTCTGTGTGACAGCAATTTCCATCCGTCACGACCAGTGAGTGAGTGCCCTGCTTTGCTCAGCTGCAGAGTTGTCCACTTATTCCGGTGGATACTCGGTCCCCAGAGTTGCATTGTCCACATCATAGAGACAGTTCGATACTCTAACAGGTGGAGTGCTGTTGGACTTTTCTCTCGAGTTACGAAACTATGATAAAGCCTCAAAGACTTTGACGATTCCGAAAAAGTTCATCAGTGTAAATACAGAAAAAAAACATGAAAAAGAAATAAATCAATAATTCAAGATGGAAACATATCAATATAAACTTTAAGAACACAATTATATATCCAGCCATCTTGTGCCATGCCGGTAAGCGAGGGCTATCATGATTTGCCTTTCACTTGATCACAAGAGTCGTAATCAGCTCATTGTTATTGTCTCGACCATGCCACGTGGTCAAGCCATCCAGGTATTTACTTGTCTGTCTTCCCCTTGTTCTTTTCCCCTAAATTTTGCCGGCTGTCATCTAGTTCTCTAATTTATTTCTCTTCATCACAGGTCCAAAAGAAATTGACTGTCTACGTCTAATTTCTCTAATCAGTTTACGATTTTCATTTGTTTCTTGTAGGAACTTGGTCGTTGGTTTTTCTGTCTGTTCATGGAATTCTTTGCATTCTCCTCAGAAACCACATTTCCACAGCCATCAGATGTTGTTTTCAGCTTGAATGCTCATTGTCCACTCTTCAAATCCATACAAAAGTACAGGCTCTATGTAGCACCTCAACACTCTCTTTTGCGTAGCAACTGACATCTTTTTATTGGTCCGTATGTTCTTCATCTTACAATTATATATATCAATACACAAAATAATCACAAAAGTATATCAACTCAATACTGTATCACTCGTGTTTATTTGATGCCCTCGTAGATTCCCGGCAATTTTACCCAGAAACAAATTATGCAATGTCGCACACAATGTGATCTCGCCAGTGGGCTCGATGTCCTGGCATACGAGTTTCAAGTCAACCGTATGCAGATAATGTGGGCGCAAATAGCCGTTAAATATGCGCGGAAGTAATGGTCTCCTCATTTGTCTTTCGGTTGAATGTGAAAACACGCTGCCGTTTTGTAGCTGGCCAGTCAAGTGTGCGATTTCTCGTGGACACAAATATGGCGGCTGACGCCAACGGATGTTTATATTAAGTGTAAGTGTTTCTATAAAGCATTGTGGCGATTTTAAATTAACAGTTCGGGTCGGGGTGCCTAGAAAAATCAATGATCGCAATTTTTCATATTCTGGAGCAGGCATCATCAACTTAGGCACGCGTGCTTAGTGTGGTAAGTGACGCGATTTTAAGTGGCCCGCTAGGTGAATTGAAATACATATATAGTATCTGGCCTGTGTAGCCATCTCCGTGGCGATGGTATTGCGGACGCAGTTCGTAATCCCGCTATACCGCGTTCGAAACACAGCTGCGGGCGATTTGGTAGTAGATTACTTTGTTTTGGTTATTTTATAAAATGGTATGGGTGCTGGTCGTTCAGAAAGAAATGTCAACCTATTGAATGTAAACTTGCCAAAAAATAACAAAGAGCCAAAAATATGCTGGGTTGACTGCGACGTCTTGTAAAGGTCATGCAAATAACTTTGATAGTATCTGATCTCATCAAAAAAATTGAATTTAATCATTTCAACAGATTATTATTCGCTTCAAGCTATTACTGATTTTACAAACCGAATTTCAAACCGAAAGTTGTTAAGCACTGAAGATAAGGATGCGCGATCCGATGCACGCTGTGTGAATGAGTTCTGCTGAGTTGAGTTGAGCTAAGAACCGACAAATTTGCACTTAGGACATTCCCATACGCAATCTGTCCACTCGTTCAACAGTCAGCAAAGAGTCATACTACTAATAGTTCCCACCGCTATTTGATTGAAAGTTTTCCTGGTCTTCTTCTCTCTCGGTTTTGAGATTCTTCCAGAACCCCAGCCGATCCCATATATTTTTTTTTCATTTACGGGTTCTCAGTTTCCCCCCCCCCCGCCTCCTCCTCCTGGTCCCACAGGCGCTCGACCACCTCTCCCTTGTTCATAGGTAATATACCACCAAGAGATGCATTCCCTGCCCGCCTCTTCATTCCACACAACTCTCACAAACTGTGACCTCTGAGGCGAGGAAAGCTATTCCACACGAAACATTTTCTCCACCTTACAAAGCATACTCCTTGAGTCCGTAATGAATACAGTGTGTATTGCAGTGGTCTCCTCTAACCACCGGAAGACTGCTGTTGCTGCCTCCACCTCCATTCTCATGCTGGAGGCCGTAGTGAGTGAGTATGGAGCTACAATGACTAATCATGATGAAGTGCTACTTCCGTCCTATATTTCCGCTCTGTCCCTACTACCCCTCCCACCGACTCTATAGTTCTCTCGGCTATCGCATACTCAAGTCTGCACAGTCCGTTAACTGTAGATCAAAAGTTGGCGCTGTAACTAAGTAATGCGTTACCGCTCAGACGACTCAAAAATAGACAACTTGAAATACGCTCGTTTCAGGACTTTTGGAGAATTCGACCAATGTTGACTTATAATGGCACGCAGAGTGACTTTGCAACTTTACTTCGGCACAACAACACAAAATAGTTGTCAACCCCTGCTATTGAGTGTTGTTAGCTAGTTGCATATAGTTAGTTTAGTCGACGGATCAACATCACGGCACACGAGTGTAACCCATAAGTGCTCCGTTCTATTCCTAACTCAAACCTGAGTCCGGAGAATCTCAGCTCAGTGCACGAATTCCGTAGCACCGCCGAAGATCCTGAAATACTTTGGGTAGATTATTAACTCGAAATTTTGCCCGGGCAGAGCCGTTAGGCTACTCTTTTTTCGATTTCCAACTGCCAAGGGATTTTTTACGTGCGCAACAATACACACGGGCGTCCGATCTTACTACCCAGAGACCAGGGGAAATTTTTGCTATCAGAAGTCCACATGAATACATCCCGGCCCTCACCGGGGCTTGAACCCTTGACCTTCAGCAGACGAGTCGGACCCCATACCTAGAGACCACTCAGTCCCAGTTAGTTGCATATCCTTTAAAGGACGTAGATGTCAACGCGATGGGTATATATTTTTTTTAAATTTTTAGCTGTAATTTCATGGCAAATTTATGTTCAGTAGTTTGCCATTGCTCTCTAAACGACCGGTACTTATACCTTTGTATAGACACCAACGCAAGGCGGTCATCTGCTAAATCGCTGTGTTTCGAACGTGGTATGTGGAATTATGAATTGCGTTTGTAACCCCTTTACCACAGTGCCGGCTTGAGTGTTGCAAACATTCAAATGTTCCGTTTCGTTACATGGTTCTCTTATAGCAGCAGATAAAGATAATTAATTATACAATTCCCAGTTTATATTCTAGTATTACATGTACAGACCTACAGGCACTTGGAATCAACGACTGGCAAGAGAGGGTCCACCAGAGAGACGAATGCAGACGGATTGTATTTGCAGCAAAGAACCTCAATGGCTCGGAAAGCTGAAGAAGAAGAAGAAGAAGAAGAAGAAGAAGAAGAAGAAGAAGAAGAAGAAGAAGAAGAAGAAGAAGAAGAAGAAGAAGAAGAAGAAGAAGAAGAAGAAGATATTCTAGTATATAAATAATATCAATAGTTATTATTACAATTCTCATTATATATTCTAGAATATAAGTGAACATTAATAGTTCTTGTTAAATTTCTCATTTTAAATGCTAGTATATCAATAATACTATTAGTTCTTCTTCAAATTCACATTATATATTCTAATATAATAACAGACACCAATAGCGTTTATTAATAGTCCTGGTATATACTCTAATAACATTATTATTAATTAATATCATATTTTTTATGCCGGCTCCCTGGCCAAGGGGTTAGCAGCTTTCTCCGTAATCCCGAATACTCTCGTGGTTGAGGTGAGCGCACGAGAGTTGGAAGTGGTTCGAGTCGCGCCAGTGACTTATGAGAGTATGGAGCCGGTCGCTCAGAAAGTCATGGCGTGATGATGAGCGTAATCTAGCCTAGGAATACAGCTGATGATGCTGATGTTGACCGAAATATCCTGAGACAGGATGGAAACGCGGAAAAAAAAAATTTCCTATGTAACTATAAAAAAGATGCAAACTGTTTTCTTTAGTCACGTGATGAGAAGAGAAGCATTGGAGTAAAGATCGCGACAACTAAAAAGATGAGTGGGAGAAAAGGCCGAGGCAGACCAAGATAAATTATGCTGGATGGATTGAAATGAAGGATAATATGAATAGAGTTGATGCAGAACACAGAACATAGAGCACAGAGCACGGAACACCGAGCACAAGGCTCCGAGCACCCGGCGCAGAACATCGAGCACCTTTGGAGAGACGTAGACGTCTGTGGGATGTGGATTTTAATTCCTGAGAATGGTTCGTTAAAATGTCTAGGGGGTTTTATTGATTCTCTGTCACTGGTAAGAATGCAGGGTGATCCGGGATATTTACCACAAATCCCAGGAGGAAAGAGTTCCATCCTTGAAACAATGGCATCTGTGTGTAGGTTTCCCTTCCCACTTCATCACCCTTTAAATTAACTATAGATGCTAGAAGGATATTGATTGCTCACAACATATAAACAACCACTTGTTGGACACCACATTTACTTGATGTACACAACACTTTTGGACACACAGTTCAGGTATTAACTCAAGATCTGCAGTTACATATATATATAGGTGTAATAAACACTATGCATTTTCAACAGGCATGGGAATGATATGCAGTATTACAACATAGTACCCAGTGACCCCAGAAAAAAACAAGGTTATTACAAACAACATAACAACCACAAATTGGGTCTACTTTCATTTTCCCTCATGATTAAGGCAAATAAAGATAGTAAATAGAACCCAAAATAACATGTTTCTGACACCTTTTACCATTCTCTCATTGTTAAAAATAATGAGTTGGTGTCAAAATACTATACCATCTATATACCATTGGGAAAAAAAACTACTGACCTGTTACCTTCAGAAAACAAAAACCAACATATAAACAGCAGTTTGTACTAATTAAATTAATTAATCGAGTCTATCTCCTGGTGTGCGGTTATGGGTCCACCTTTGCTGTCGATTAGATCCTTTTCCCCATTATCTGGGTACCGAATTAATGCACTCAGTTATGTTCTTACTATTTAGTCACTGGTAATTGGCTGGTGCAAATCATACTTTATAATAGAAATTACACACAATCACAAATCCCTCCGCGGGCTAGAATATTCGAGTACTCTGTTGCAGTAGGCTCGGTGTTTTTTTTTTTTAATTTGGGGCCTCAGGTTGTTCTAACTTTCCGGAATTTCCACTTAAGCTCTGCAGAAGGTACTTTACCATCTCACCATACATGGTGCCAAGTAGACGTCCATTCAGCTTCTCTGCTTTTAATATCAGAATCCCAAGTAGTTCAACAAAGATTTTACACCCACCAAGTCGCGAGTCTATAACCCATGGCATTTAGGTTGACATTGGACCAGCAAAGAGTTAGTCGTTGTTATCTAGTCCAGTGTAGAACTTTATATGACTGAGAGGCATCTCATGGTAGTATCTGTGACTAGGGCCACAATTGATCTATTTAAAAACTATATGCAAGATGAATGAATTCCGCACAG
>JACEFZ010018681.1:50000-88724 GCA_014155875.1 Cepaea nemoralis | reverse complement strand
CTGCGGGCAAGTTGCTTGATCTTGAGACGCTGTAGATGGAGGCTCTCCACTTCATCAATGATACAATACTGTACCATGCTTGAGTAAAACTGTCTACGCTGATCATGTCGGAAATGATTTTCTCCGTCTCCCGACAGGCCACACCGTTGCCAATAGTTATGATCTCACACCTGTAGTCATTGACAGCAGAAGAGACAGTTCTCATCTCCAGGAAAGTGTTGGGTGAGCTGTGAAGGTACACGACTCCTGTCCATAAAACCTGGCTGGTGGGGGAGATAACTGCCAGCTTGCAACCATTCCTGAACACCGGGTCGATACCCAGGATGGTTTGTTCTTTACGGGTTGTGTCAACAGCAGCTTCTTCAGGTTGGAAGAAAACAGGTCACTGATGCCTTTTCTGCGTTTTCGGTCAGGTCTGACCGTATCTGTCGACACAACATGGGTTCAATGAGTCGGTCGTAGGCGTCCATGATGGCTTGTCTGACCAGGGAGCAGTTCTCGGGGAAACTGTATGCTCCTCAAATACTTGTCTGCTGCAAAGTTCATGAACATATTTTTGGCTCCACAGGTCTGGAGGTAAGAAAGCCTGTTGTTGATATTAGTGCCTACAGGTCTGGAGGTAAGAAAGCCTGTTGTTGATATTAGTGCCTACAGGTCTGGAGGTAAGAAAGCCTGTTGTTGATATTAGTGCCTACAGGTCTGGAGGTAAGAAAGCCTGTTGTTGATATTAGTGCCTACAGGTCTGGAGGTAAGAAAGCCTGTTGTTGATATAGTGTCTACAGGTCTGGAAGTAAGAAAGCCTGTTGTTGATATTAGTGCCTACAGGTCTGGAGGTAAGAAAGCCTGTTGTTGATATTCGTGCCTACAGGTCTGGAGTAAGAAAGCCTGTTGTTGATATTAGTGCCTACAGGTCTGGAGGTAAGAAAGCCTGTTGTTGATATTAGTGCCTACAGGTCTGGAGGTAAGAAAGCCTGTTGTTGATATTCGTGCCTACAGGTCTGGAGGTAAGAAAGCCTGTTGTTGATATTAGTGTCTACAGGTCTGGAGGTAAGAAAGCCTGTTGTTGATATTCATGCTACAGGTCTGGAGGTAAGAAAGCCTGTTGTTGATATTAGTGCTACAGGTCTGGAGGTAAGAAAGCCTGTTGTTGATATCGTGCCTACAGGTCTGGAGGTAAGAAAGCCTGTTGTTGATATGACGTGCCTACAGGTCTGGAGGTAGAAAGCCTGTTGTTGATATTCGTGCCTACAGGTCTGGAGGTAGAGAAGCCTGTTGTTGATATTCGGCCTACAGGTCTGGAGTGAGAAAGCCTGTTGTTGATATTCGTGCCTACAGGTCTGGAGGTGAGACAGCCTGTTGTTGATATTAGTGCCTACAGGTCTGGAGGTAGAAAGCCTGTTGTTGAGTATTAGTGCTACAGGTCTGGAGGTGAGAAGCCTGTTGTTGATATTCGTGCCTACAGGTCTGGAGGGTGAGAAAGCCTGGTGTTGATATTAGTGCTACAGGTCTGGAGGTGAGACAGCCTGTTGTTGATATTCGTGCCTACAGTCTGGAGGTGTGAGAAAAGCTGTTGTTGATATTAGTGCCTACAGGTCTGGAGTAGAGAAGCCTGTTGTTGATATTCGTGCCTACGGTCTGGGAGTGAGAAAGCTGTTGTTGATATTCGTGCCTACAGGTCTGGAGGTGAGACAGCCTGTTTTTTTATATTCGTGCCTACAGGTCTGGAGGTGAGAAAGCATGTTGTTGATATAGTGCCTACATGGTCTGGAGGTGAGAAAGCCTGTTGTTGATATTCAGTGCCTACAGGTCTGGAGGTGAGAAAGCCTGTTGTTGATATTAGTGCCTACAGGTCTGGAGGCTGAGAAGCCTGTATGTTGATATTAGTGCCTACAGGTCTGGAGGTGAGAAAGCCTGTTGTTGATATTAGTGTCTACAGGTCTGTAGGTAAGAAAGCCTGTTGTTGATATTAGTGTCTACAGGTCTGGAGGTAAGAAAGCCTGTTGTTGATATTAGTGTCTACAGGTCTGGAGGTAAGAAAGCCTGTTGTTGATATTAGTGTCTACAGGTCTGGAGGTAAGAAAGCCTGTTGTTGATATTAGTGCCTACAGGTCTGGAGGTAAGAAAGCCTGTTGTTGATATTAGTGCCTACAGGTCTGGAGGTAAGAAAGCCTGTTGTTGATATTAGTGTCTACAGGTCTGGAAGTAAGAAAGCCTGTTGTTGATATTAGTGCCTACAGGTCTGGAGGTAAGAAAGCCTGTTGTTGATATTAGTGTCTACAGATCTGGAGGTGAGACATCCTGTTGTTGATATTAGTGCCTACAGGTCTGGAGGTAAGAAAGCCTGTTGTTGATATTAGTGCCTACAGGTCTGGAGGTAAGAAAGCCTGTTGTTGATATTAGTGTCTACAGGTCTGTAGGTAAGAAAGCCTGTTGTTGATATTAGTGTCTACAGATCTGGAGGTAAGAAAGCCTGTTGTTGATATTAGTGTCTACAGATCTGGAGGTGAGAAAGCCTGTTGTTGATATTAGCGCCTACAGGTCTGGAGGTGAGAAAGCCTGTTGTTGATATTAGTGTCTACAGATCTGGAGGTAAGAAAGCCTGTTGTTGATATTAGTGTCTACAGATATGGAGGTGAGAAAGCTTGTTGTTGATATTAGTGTCTACAGATCTGGAGGTGAGAAAGCCTGTTGTTGATATTAGTGTCTACAGGTCTGGAGGTGAGAAAGCCTGTTGTTGATATTAGTGTCTACAGGTCTGGAGGTGAGAAGCCTGTTGTTGATATTAGTGTCTACAGGTCTGGAGGTGAGAAAGCCTGTTGTTGATATTAGTGTCTACAGATCTGGAGGTGAGAAAGCCTGTTGTTGATATTAGTGTCTACAGGTCTGGAGGTGAGAAAGCCTGTTGTTGATATTAGTGTCTACAGATCTGGAGGTGAGAAAGCCTGTTGTTGATATTAGTGTCTACAGGTCTGGAGGTGAGAAAGCCTGTTGTTGATATTCGTGTTTACTGATCACAGAAACAGGCACAGGACCCGGGATGCTACAGGATTCCGCTTGTGTGATCATTTGTCATTTTCTGACAAATGACATTTCCTGGGCACTAAGGAAGGTTGGCTGCAATGGATCGCCAACACTGTCTGTCTCTGGTCTTGATTGTACATTCTGTCAAATTGCAGTTCCTCTATCCCTTGACGTTATCTTCCCACTTGTACTGTTGTTTGCCACTTGCTGGCTGGCTTTTCACCTTACCCTCCAGTATTGTGTTTGTAAGAGTGTTAAGTGTTAACGTGGACGAAATATTTCACTTGCTTCTATTTAATTTCTTTCACTAACACTCTTTTCTTTCGCAGTTATTCTAGAACCTCTTGTATCTGAATTGTATTTTTAAACTTCTTTTGTTTCCATTAAAAACGACTAATTTTTCTGTAAATACACATCCCTAGGGCCTCTATTCAACTTTCTAGCAATGCATTCAACGGCTTCAGATTTGAGCTGTTATTACAATACATACATAGTTAAGTCCGTTCACTAGTTTCAGATTTGTTATGTTATTACCATACATACGTAGTTCAATGCATTCAGTTGTTTGAGATTTGTTTTGTTATTACAATACATGCATAGTTCAATACATTAACATGTTTGAGATGTGTTCTGTTATTACTATTATTACCATACATACGTAGTTCAATGCATTCACTTGTTTCAGATTTGTTCCATTCATATTTAAGGTAACAAATTTTCCGTAGCGAGGGGTTACGGACACAAATCCCGCATACCGCGTTCGAAACACAGCTGCGGGAGATTTGGCAGCAGACCGCCTTGCGAATGGTTTCCATACAAAGTATGGGTGCCGGTCGTTCGGAAAACAATGGCAAACTACTGAACGTAAACTTGCCAAGATATCACAAACAGCCAAAGTGCTGGGGTTGAAAATGCAAAGAATACCATGGACAGCTAGAAAGACCAAAGAACAAGTCCTTCAAGAAAAAAATGAAGATCGTAAATTGATTAGAGAAATTAGACGTAGACAGTCAACATTTTTTGGGCATGTTATGAGAAGAAATGGATTGGAGAATTTGGTGACAACTGGTAAGATCGAGGGGAACAGACCAAGGGGAAGACCTAGAAGGAAGTACCTGGATGGCTTGGCCTTGTGGCATGGTCGAGACAGAAACACGGAGCTGATCCACGACTCTGGTGATCGAGTGAGATGGCAGAACATGACCGCCCACGCTTACCGGCATGGCACATGATGGATGGATGGATCCAAAACAACTTTGTGGAAAATTATAAGGACATCATCTTCACTTTTAGAAAGTAAAAGGGAGGTAGAAATATTCTTTGCGAGCAGCCGCATTTAGGAGCCATGAGAAGCAGATGCCTACGTGAAATAAGGGAAATGCACAAAGAAAATTATGGCATAGTGTATTTGGATGAAATGTGGATCAATGCGCACCACACAAGTGATAAGGAATGGCAATCAGTGGATGGACAGATAAAGCGATATGTGCCCAATAGTATAGGACAGCTTTTGGTCATGGCCCATGCTGGTAATACGCATAATGGCTTACAACAGAATGCTGGGCTCGTGTTCGTATCAAAGCTTACAGACAATAGGGATTATCATAATAAGATGAATGGTAATGTATTTAGAGATTGGCTCGAGAATACTGTGCTTCCATCCCTAGATAGACCGTCGTGTCCAATTATGGACAATGCATGATATTAATGTTGTTGCCCATCATCATCATCAAGTGCCGTGCCGGCTGGCGTAGGCGTTCATGGCTCTCCACAGATCTCGGTCTTTGGTTTTCTGGATCAACTCTGCTGCTGATATTCCTCCGTGCCACCGTCTCAATCCATCCAGCATCACTTCTCTTGGTCTACCTCTGCCTCTCTTCCCCTCGATCTTTCCAGTTGTTACGATGTTCTCCAATGCCTCTCTTCTCATCACATGACCGAAGAAAGATGTTTGTCTCTGTCTTATTGTTGTATATAATGTTCTAGTTTCATTAGCCTGTTTCAGGCAGTCGTCGTTAGTTACTCTGGCAGTCCAAGGAATTCGCAGCATTCGTCTCAGGAACCACATCTCTGTTGCTTCTAATTTCTTCTTAATGTGTTCATTTACATTCCAAGATTCACTGCCATACAGCAAAACTGGTTCTACATAGCATTTCAGCACTCTCTTTCTTACATTCAGTGATAGTGACTTATTGCATAAGATACTCTTTATTTTCTGAAATGCGGCTTTTGCCTGCCCTATTCTGCTCCTAATCTCTGTTGTACATCTTCCATCTGATGTTATAAGTGCCCCTAGGTATCTAAAATTATCAACTTGGTTAAGGATTTTCCCTTCTATTTCTATGTCACATTTTGGTGTCACCATTTTCTTTGATATAACCATTGTTACTGTTTTCTTGATATTCAAAGAGAGTCCTTTCCTTGCACTCTCTGTTACTACAACGTCTAATAATTGTTGTAGGTCTGTTGAATTATCTGCCACCAATACTGTGTCATCTGCATAGCGTATATTATTTATATTATAACCTCCAACTAGTATTCCTGGCATCTCTTTGATCTCTCTCATTATTACTTCGCTATACAGGGAGAAAAGATCTGGTGACAAGACACACCCTTGTCGTACTCCTAGCTTTATCTGTTCGTAACTACCCTCTTTATTTCCCATTCTAATTGCTGCTACTTGGTTCCAGTAAACATTCTTTATTATTCTTAAATCTTTTCCACCAGTGTTGATATCTTCCAACATTTTAATCAGTTCATCATGTTTTACTTTATCAAATGCCTTAGTATAATCTATGAAGCACAAATGTATGTCTCTCTGTTTCTCTATTGATCTTTCTATTAGTGTCCGTAATGTATAAATTGCATTGTTTGTGCCCTTTCCTTCCACAAATCCATACTGTTCTTCACTAATTTCCATTTTTATTTTCTTTTTGGTTCTTCTCATTATGATTCTGAGTAGAAGCTTAGTGATATGGTTTATAAGGTTAATTGTACGAAAATCTTCACAATCAATTGCTCCTGGTCTTTTTGGTATAGCTATAAATACAGATTTCAGCATATCACTGGGTAAATATCCACTGCTGTAAATATCATTCAACATTTTGGTTAATATATCTACTCCAAATTCTCCCAATACTTCTAATTCTTCTATTGTGATTTCATCTGGCCCAGCTGTTTTTCCTTTCTTCATACATTTCATAGCGTCAGCGACTTCTTCTTTCAGAATAGGTGGACCTTCTAAGTTACTATCTTCTGTTAATTCTCCCCTTTCTCCTTCATATAATTCTCTTATATACTCATTCCACCTCATCATTATAGCATCTTCCTCTAATATTATCTTTCCTGTTTTTGATTTCAAACACCCTGTATTTATTCTTATTTTTCTTCCTGTAAACTCACTGATTTGTCTGTGCATATTTTTTGTATATTTTATGGAATTTAATTCAATTTTTTTGCATTGCTCGTTTAACCAACTTTCTTTAGCCTTCCCACATTTATCTTTTATTTCTTTATTTATCTTAGCGTATTCTTGTTTGTCATTTTTACTCTGTTTTCTTTTGTCCATCAGTTTTAAGATATCTTCATTCATCCATTTTTTCTTAGCTATTTTGCCTCTCTCCGGTAATACTTCTTTGCTAGTTTGATGAATGGAGTCCCTTAACATTTCCCATTGTTCATCTATACTCTGTATTTTAGTTATTGCATTGTACCTATTTTTCACAGTCACTCTGTATTGTTCTTGCATTTCTTTATCTATTTTCAGAACCTCTTATTAAGTCTCATGTTCTTAACCAATTTTTCCCTCTCTTAATCTTACTTTATTTGTCCACATAGTGGTACATGATCACTATTACAGTCAGCACCAGGCATTGTCTTTACATTAATAAAAGCATTTCTAAATCTTTTATTAATTAGTATGTAGTCAATTTGGTTGCGTATTTTCTTATCAGGGCTTATCCATGTGTACAGTCGTCTTTTATGGTGTTTAAACCATGTGTTTCCAATTATCATATCATTGATATTTGCCCATTCTGTTAGCTTTTCCTCTCTTTCATTTCTTGTACCTAAACCATAATTCCCCACTACATCCTCCATTTTTCCCTTTCCTACTTTTGCATTAAAATCACCAAGTATTATTTTTATTTCTTGTGATCCAATTTGAGCCATCGCCATTTCTATTTCGTCGTAAAAGTGTTGTATTTCTTCATCACTACTGCTTGCTGTTGGTGCATATACTTGTATAATATTTATGTCTATTGGTTTGCCTTTGATTTTTACCATAATAACTCTATCTGAAATACACCAGTATCCATTAATTGACTTGGCTGTTTTTTCGTCTAATATTATTCCTACACCTTTTTCATGTGTATCCCCTCCAGAATAAATTATTGTGTGATTGTCAGCTATAATTTTGCCCGATCCCTTCCATCTCATCTCACTAACGCCTAGTATATTCATTTTCATGCTATCCATCTCTCTTAGAACATTGGTCAACTTTCCTAGCTCATTTAATGTCCTAACATTCCATGATCCTACTCTAAATTTATTTATTTTAGTTAAGATTTTGCCATCAGTAGCTGGATGACGGTCTGGTGTCACCTGTGGCTCATGACTGTCCCTACCGGACGAGGATGCCCTAAGACAGCCATTAACGTCCTTCACTAACTTTGATATATGTTTTGCCATGAAGTCTTGGGAAGATAATGTGGTGGTTTCCCCTTGCCTTCCACGTCCACATGGTGGTCTTTTTACCTCTGCCTTTGACAGCCATTTCCGACTGTAAGGACAAGTGAGTGCCCTGCTCTGCTCAGCTGCAGAGTTGTCCACTTATTCCGGTGGATACTCGGTCCCCAGAGCTGTGTTAGCCACACCGTAGTGTGTTTCCATCCTCTACCGCGGGGAGGTGCAGTTGGGATTTTCCCTTCATAAAGTTATGGTCTCTGACCAAAACTCTCCAGTACTTTTAGAGGACGTTGCCCAAGAAGACAAAATACCCACAGCATCGAGCACAAAGGGAGCAATAAAGATATGGTTCCGAATGGAAAATATACCATTTCCAGAAAGGTATTTCTAGTCAGAATTGTTGTCCCTTGTAAAACAGACGCCAAAAAGCAAGAAATATCAAATCGACAAGTTGATAGAAGAGCATCGTCATGGGTGCTTGAGACTTCAGCAGTACCACTCTCATTTTAACCCTATAGAACAGTGGTTCTCAACCGGTGGGGAATTCCCCCCCCCCCCCAGGGGGGAAGTTTGGGGTTTCCGGGGAGGGGGGGGGGAGGGATGAAGATTATTTCAAGATTGCATTAATACAAGAACCGATTACTTGATATTGTTTTTCCCTTCATACTTTACGCTTCTGTACGTATCACCCTTCTGAAATTCATTTTATAACGTAAGTAGATCCGCAAATCACATTTTACGTAGATGTCTAGACTTGTTTTTAGTATGTGCTGTTAAATTTAGCTTCAATTATTACGTATACTGTGTAGGGGCAGGGGGAAATTTTAGGGAGGAAATACGAAAGGGGGGAATGACGTTCTAAAAATATGGTAAAAAGGGGGGGGGGGGGAATGACGTCCTAAAAATATTGTGAGGGGGGGGATGACGTCCTAAAAAATATGGTGAAGGGGGGCACGGACTAAAAAAGGTTGAGAACCACTGCTATAGAACTTGTGTGGGCTAAAATTAAAGGACAGGTGGCAGCTGCCAATGCTACATTCAAATTGTCTGACGTCAAGATACTAACCCAGTCCGCGCTATTAAATATTGATAAATGTTACTGGAAAAAATGTGAGGACCATGTGTTGAAAGAGGAAGAGGACTATTGGAGAAAGGATGGATTGAATTTTATGCAAGCGAGAGCAGTCATCAACCTACTGGAATCGTCCAACACAGATTAACGTCTGGGCAGATCGCAGACCTTAATCTACGTGCACACTTACTGGGATATTTTGCTCCAACTATTCAAACGAATTGCAGGCCCTAAACATTACAGCATCAGCATATTGTCAATGCCAACAGTTTGTATTCCAAAGTGATGCATGTTTAATTCCGCAAGCCCTCAGCGGTGACAAACAACTGTATTGAAAAAAAAAAAACACACACACACACACATACACTAAACGCATTGAATACCAACAGTAGAGTAATATTACGGTGGAAACTGACATATTGTGGCATAACAAGAAACGTGAGAGCAAACACGCTGTCAAATTAGGGGACAACACACACGCATACGAATCAATCTATAAACTTCAATGAAAAGAGGACCAACATCTTGGTCGTTAAGAAGAAAGCCCACTACAGAGACACTGACAACTATTTTCATAGTGCAAAACAGGTAATCATGTTCCGTCTCTGAACGGTAAACAGCAGAGTAGACAATCTTTCACGAAGACTCAAAGCGGGTCTGTCACCCATGTGTACGTGTGAGCAAACTACACAGACAGCTGAACAGATCCTTACAAATGGAAACATGATGACTAAACTTGCGGTATCATTTCTGGTCACTCCATACGCCCATTAACGCACAGCTATTTGGAAGCTTTCACGAACTCAATATAAAAAGCTAACATGAATACTTGTGTACACAATATTAACCAGCAGCTGAAGAGACAAGAAGGAAATGAAAAATAAGGTAAGAAATATATTCCTTCTACTTTCCTGTCAATTTACACATTATTTACCCCATGCCTCTGTAAATTCTGTCTTTACTAATATTAAATATTGCACCCCTCTCGGGATTCTCCGTGGTGAAGTGGTCAAGCCATCTGACTCGGGCTCCGAAGGTTGTATGTTCGATTCCGGGCCGCCTCCTTCATTTCACGAGTGTATTTTTCGGAGACTGCCGAGGGTCGTCGCTGGAGCTACGGAGTTCGTGCTTTGTGCGACGCTTTCCAAGCTGCGGAAAGAGACTGAGCCATATGGGATAAAAAGCCGGTGCAATGCAGTCGACCCTGTTGACTTTTAAGCTACTTCTTTTATTGCACCCACTCCCATACGAATCCGGATACGCCTTGTGTCGTGATCTGAATTGGCGGGGCATGCATTACTGTAAAAACAAATTTGTTAGCGAGAAATCACTAGTTTTTCATCAAAACATCAAAGAAATGTCGCCGCTTTCGATGATTTAAGATTGCTTTTGGACCTATCAAAGACATACTCCTTAGGTGGGGGTAAATATAAGACGGCAGGAAAAATTTCATAACGATGCGACAGACAGTTTTCAAAATAATTGATTGTGAATGACGGCATTCATTTCTGGAAATACTATAATCGTTCCCACCGCTATCTAATTGAAAGTTCTGGTCTTACCTCTCAATTTTGAGATTCTACCGGAACCTCTGCCAATCCACCGCAATCTCATCCTTTCCACATAGGGTTCTTAATCTGTTCCTCCACCTTCTCCACCTGGTCCCACAGGCGCACAACCACCTCTCAGTTGTCCATTGGTAATCGACCACCTAGAGGTGCATTCCCTGCCAGCCTATCAGCCTGTTCATCCCCCGCACTCCCGCATGACCAGGGCAAAAAACCCATACAATTCTCACAATCTGAATGTAGCATTGGCAGCTGCCACCTGTCCTTTAATTTTAGCCCACACAATTCTATAGCAGTGGTTCTCAACCTTTTTTAGTCCGTGCCCCCCTTCACCATATTTGTTAGGACGTCATTCCCCCCCCTCACAATATTTTTAGGACGTCATTCCCCCCCCCCTTTTTACCATATTTTTAGAACGTCATTCCCCCCTTTCGTATTTCCTCCCTAAAAATTTCCCCCTGCCCCTACACAGTATACGTAATAATTGAAGCTAAATTTAACAGCACATACTAAAAAAAAGTCTAGACATCTACATAACATGTGATTTCTAAAATTTTCCACAGCAGGGGTTGTATATTTTGATCCTTGCAGCAGAAACCAAATATCGTCTGTCAAGACGATCGGGTGTAAAACATCTTATATGTTTTTTTTTTTAAAGTAATAATAATGGCATTTTTTTTCTAATTGTGATTACAATTTCGATTCCAATTCAAAAACAAAAATTCCAAATTCGACCTCGTCTAACCTGCTTCATCAGCTGTGGTTATTGTTGAGGTACGTGGTTTTTGTGGGTTTATTCACCCTAATTCTTGTCTTGTGAGTCCTATCTCGGACTGGTTATGTAGCGTTTGTGTCTGTGACGTCAGCAGTGGGATTGGTCGGCGGCTGTCCTTTGTGCATGTTTCCTCTTGTGGTTTTCTTTGTTGGTGCAGGCTCCTGGATCGTCTGGCTTGATTGGCTGCAGTCCTTTGAAGGACCTGTCTCCTCTGGTGGTGTCTGTTGTTGATGAAGGCTGCTGGTTCCTCTGGCGTGGAAGGTTGCAGTCCTTAAAAGGACTTTTTATTTGTTTTGTTACCTTTCTTTTTTGTGTATTTTGTGTAGGAGCTTCTCGGCGGTTTCCATTTCTTGTTTGCGCAATATCTCTTTCCTCTCTCTGTTGATTCTTTCGCGCCTCTTGTCCATTTCGAGTGATCTGCTTTCTTGTTTCCTCTCCCATTCTGCTAGCTCAACTTTATTCATTCTGCCCAACGCTTGAAATTCCTCCCTTGTCATTGGAGCAGGGTACTCTGTGCCGCCGTCACTCTCCGACCCTATGATTTCTCCAGTGGTCTCATGGTATACTGGTTTCCTCTTGGCCCCAGGTGGCACGAAGAAGTTCTGTATCGTATCGACCTTTTATTGGGTTTCATCTTGCGGCTATTCTGTGATCGTTTCCTTGGCTTCAACTGGTGTTCTTTGGGTTAGTTCTCTTTTTAGCATTTCTCTCTCCACTTTGATGTTTCGTAGAATCTCTTCATTCTCCTTCTTAATCAGTGCGATATGTTCTACTTCTTGCTTGATGTTTTGCTGTATCTCCTTCATTTTCGCCAGTAGTTTTTCGTTGTCGTTATTCGGGGTCGGCGTTAGCAGTGCCTTGATTTGTCTCTTCAACTCGTCTATCTGTTTTTGAAGTTGATCTCTTTCGGCTTGTGCTATTCCCGTGGCTGTCTCGCCCCTCTGCATTGCTTCCTTGAATGGTGTCTTTGTGATGATGGCGATTTTTAAGATGTCTCTATGTCTCTGCAGGTACGGACAGCCCAGGTATCTTGCTCCATGTTTGCCCAGGCAGTTGGCACACTTTCTTTTGTTGTTGGGTGCTCGGAAGTCCGTGTCCATCTTGGCCAGCGGACACTCCTAGAAGTGAGCGGCGCAGTATCGGCATATTTCCGTCATACTGCGACACGTAGCAGGCATCAGCGGTGCTGATTACAATTTTTTTTTTTTTTTAAACATGAACATTGACTTTATTTACATTAACGACGTTTGAGATTCAATCCAATCCGCTTGCGATCATGATCTATATTTTCAACTGTGACTGTTACATTATCCCCAACTCCCAGTTGAGCTCAGGATTGCATTTTGCTGATGTGAATCAGACCGTTTAAGCCAACATCAATGTCCACAAATGCCCCGAAGTGGGTGACATTGGTAATTCGTCCGGTCACCTCCACTCCACATCGTAGATCTGATAGTGACACCACTTCCTGCTTGAAAAGGGGCTTCTAGAACTTATCTCGGAAGTCAGAAGACAAGGGTTGTTGGAATGCATCTACAATAAGCTGGACAGTAGCTGAGCCAGCCTGCTCACATTCACAGAAAGACTTCACATTATTTACTGTTGCTTTCCGTCTGACATCTTGAATGAAAGCATCCGTGCCGATATTCGTCACATCCACACCAAGATGTGACGTCAACTTGTGTGCAAGATCATATGATTCTGGGTGTATGGCCGTTGCGTCTAGGGAATTCCAGTCCTCTGCTATTTCAACTTTAGCTTTCTTTCTCTTGCTGGGCCCTGCAGCTGTAGTTTTTCTCTTCCTGGTAGTCTTACCCTCTGTCTCTTCCTCTTCCTCCTGTTTTTCAATCTTCACTTCATCTTTCACTCCTCTGAGAGCTCCATCAGAACCAATGCTATGTTTGGAGACTCTGATGAAGCCAGCGCACTGCTCAAATCCTTTCTTCCCGAGACCTTTGACCCCGAGCAGCTGTTGCCTGTTGGTAAAGTAGCCATTCTTGGCTCTCCATTCCAGGAGACTTTTGGCTTTGGCAGCGTTGAGACCAGCAACTTTCTTCAACAAGCTCTGGCTACAGGTGTTGATGTCCACCCCAACAAAGCTGACACACTCTTCTACAACAGAGTCAAGCGCTGTTTGAAGCTTGTTGCAGTTGACGTCATGCTGGTACATGCCCACACCCAGATGCTTGGGCTCGATCTTGACGAACTCTGCTAGAGGGTCCTGTAGTCTGCGGGCAAGTGACACTGCCCCTCTCAAGGCGTGGTCAAGTTCTGGAAGGTCAAGTTTGGCTTGATCTGAGACGCTGTAGATGGAGGCTCTCCACTCTCATCAATGATACAATACTGTACCGTGCTTGAGTAAAACTGTCTACGCTTGATCATGTCGGAAATGATTTTCTCCGTCTCCCGACAGGCCACACCGTTGCCAATAGTTATGATCTCACACCTGTAGTCATTGACAGCAGAAGAGACAGTTCTCATCTCCAGGAAAGTGTTGGGTGAGCTGTGAAGGTACACGACTCCTGTCCATAAAACCTGGCTGGTGGGGGAGATAACTGCCAGCTTGCAACCATTCCTGAACACCGGGTCGATACCCAGGATGGTTTTGTTCTTTACGGGTTGTGTCAACAGCAGCTTCTTCAGGTTGGAAGAAAACAAGGTCACTGATGCCTTTTCTGCGTTTTCGGTCAGGTCTGACCGTATCTGTCGACACAACATGGGTTCAATGAGTCGGTCGTAGGCGTCCATGATGGCTTGTCTGACCAGGGAGCAGTTCTCGGGGAACTGTATGCTCCTCAAATACTTGTCTGCTGCAAAGTTCATGAACATATTTTTGGCTCCACAGGTCTGGAGGTAAGAAAGCCTGTTGTTGATATTAGTGCCTACAGGTCTGGAGGTAAGAAAGCCTGTTGTTGATATTAGTGCCTACAGGTCTGGAGGTAAGAAAGCCTGTTGTTGATATTAGTGCCTACAGGTCTGGAGGTAAGAAAGCCTGTTGTTGATATTAGTGCCTACAGGTCTGGAGGTAAGAAAGCCTGTTGTTGATATTAGTGTCTACAGGTCTGGAAGTAAGAAAGCCTGTTGTTGATATTAGTGCCTACAGGTCTGGAGGTAAGAAAGCCTGTTGTTGATATTCGTGCCTACAGGTCTGGAGGTAAGAAAGCCTGTTGTTGATATTAGTGCCTACAGGTCTGGAGGTAAGAAAGCCTGTTGTTGATATTAGTGCCTACAGGTCTGGAGGTAAGAAAGCCTGTTGTTGATATTCGTGCCTACAGGTCTGGAGGTAAGAAAGCCTGTTGTTGATATTAGTGTCTACAGGTCTGGAGGTAAGAAAGCCTGTTGTTGATATTCATGCCTACAGGTCTGGAGGTAAGAAAGCCTGTTGTTGATATTAGTGCCTACAGGTCTGGAGGTAAGAAAGCCTGTTGTTGATATTCGTGCCTACAGGTCTGGAGGTAAGAAAGCCTGTTGTTGATATTAGTGCCTACAGGTCTGGAGGTAAGAAAGCCTGTTGTTGATATTAGTGCCTACAGGTCTGGAGGTAAGAAAGCCTGTTGTTGATATTAGTGCCTACAGGTCTGGAGGTAAGAAAGCCTGTTGTTGATATTCGTGCCTACAGGTCTGGAGGTAAGAAAGCCTGTTGTTGATATTAGTGCCTACAGGTCTGGAGGTAAGAAAGCCTGTTGTTGATATTAGTGTCTACAGGTCTGGAGGTAAGAAAGCCTGTGTGTTGATATTCGTGCCTACAGGTCTGGAGGTAAGAAAGCCTGTTGTTGATATTAGTGCCTACAGGTCTGGAGGTAAGAAAGCCTGTTGTTGATATTCGTTGCCTACAGGTCTGGAGGTAAGAAAGCTGTTGTGATATTAGTTGCCTACAGGTCTGGAGGTAAGAAAGCCTGTTGTTGATATTAGTGCCTACAGGTCTGGAGGTAAGAAAGCCTGTTGTTGATATTAGTGCCTACAGGTCTGGAGGTAAGAAAGCCTGTTGTTGATATTCGTTGCCTACAGGTCTGGAGGTAAGAAAGCCTGTTGTTGATATTAGTGCCTACAGGTCTGGAGGTAAGAAAGCCTGTTGTTGATATTCGTGTCTACAGGTCTGGAGGTAAGAAAGCCTGTTGTTGATATTAGTGCCTACGGTCTGGAGGTAAGAAAGCCTGTTGTTGATATTAGTGCCTACAGGTCTGGAGGTAAGAAAGCCTGTTGTTGATATTAGTGCCTACAGGTCTGGAGGTAAGAAAGCCTGTTGTTGATATTAGTGTCTACAGGTCTGGAGGTAAGAAAGCCTGTTGTTGATATTAGTGTCTACAGGTCTGGAGGTAAGAAAGCCTGTTGTTGATATTAGTGTCCTACAGGTCTGGAGGTAAGAAAGCCTGTTGTTGATATTAGTGCCTACAGGTCTGGAGGTAAGAAAGCCTGTTGTTGATTATAGTGTCCTACAGGTCTGGAGGTAAGAAAGCCTGTTGTTGATATTAGTGTCTACAGGTCTGGAGGTAAGAAAAGCCTGTTGTTGATATTAGTGCCTACAGGTCTGGAGGTAAGAAAGCCTGTTGTTGAGATTAGTGCTACAGGTCTGGAGGTAGAAAGCCTGTTGTTGATATTCGTGCCTACAGGTCTGGAGGTAAGAAAGCCTGTTGTTGATATTAGTGCCTACGGTCTGGAGGTAAGAAAGCCTGTTGTTGATATTCGTGTCTACCAGGTCTGGAGGTAAGAAAGCCTGTTGTTGATATTAGTGTCTACAGGTCTGGAGGTAGAAAGCCTGTTGTTGATATTAGTGCCTACAGGTCTGGTAGGAAAGCCTGTTGTTGATATTAGTGCCTACAGGTCTGGAGGTAAGAAAGCCTGTTGTTGATATTAGTGTCCTACAGGTCTGGAGGTAAGAAGCTTGTTGTTGATATTCGTGCTACAGGTCTGGAGGTAAGAAAGCCTGTTGTTGATATTAGTGCCTACAGGTCTGGAGGTAAGAAAGCCTGTTGTTGATATTCGTGCCTACAGATCTGGAGGTAAGAAAGCCTGTTGTTGATATTAGTGCCTACAGGTCTGGAGGTAAGAAAGCCTGTTGTTGATATTAGTGCCTACAGGTCTGGAGGTAAGAAAGCCTGTTGTTGATATTAGTGCCTACAGGTCTGGAGGTAAGAAAGCCTGTTGTTGATATTCGTGCCTACAGGTCGGGAGGTAAGAAAGCCTGTTGTTGATATTAGTGCCTACAGGTCTGGAGGTAAGAAAGCCTGTTGTTGATATTCGTGTCTACAGGTCTGGAGGTAAGAAAGCCTGTTGTTGATATTAGTGCCTACGGGTCTGGAGGTAAGAAAGCCTGTTGTTGATATTAGTGCCTACAGGTCTGGAGGTAAGAAAGCCTGTTGTTGATATTAGTGTCTACAGGTCTGGAGGTAAGGAAAGCCTGTTGTTGATATTAGTGTCTACAGGTCTGGAGGTAAGAAAGCCTGTTGTTGATATTAGTGTCTACAGGTCTGGAGGTAAGAAAGCCTGTTGTTGATATTAGTGTCTACAGGTCTGGAGGTAAGAAAGCCTGTTGTTGATATTAGTGCCTACAGGTCTGGAGGTAAGAAAGCCTGTTGTTGATATTAGTGCCTACAGGTCTGGAGGTAAGAAAGCCTGTTGTTGATATTAGTGTCTACAGGTCTGGAAGTAAGAAAGCCTGTTGTTGATATTAGTGCCTACAGGTCTGGAGGTAAGAAAGCCTGTTGTTGATATTAGTGTCTACAGATCTGGAGGTGAGACATCCTGTTGTTGATATTAGTGCCTACAGGTCTGGAGGTAAGAAAGCCTGTTGTTGATATTAGTGCCTACAGGTCTGGAGGTAAGAAAGCCTGTTGTTGATATTAGTGTCTACAGGTCTGGAGGTAAGAAAGCCTGTTGTTGATATTAGTGTCTACAGATCTGGAGGTAAGAAAGCCTGTTGTTGATATTAGTGTCTACAGATCTGGAGGTGAGAAAGCCTGTTGTTGATATTAGCGCCTACAGGTCTGGAGGTGAGAAAGCCTGTTGTTGATATTAGTGTCTACAGATCTGGAGGTAAGAAAGCCTGTTGTTGATATTAGTGTCTACAGATCTGGAGGTGAGAAAGCCTGTTGTTGATATTAGTGTCTACAGATCTGGAGGTGAGAAAGCCTGTTGTTGATATTAGTGTCTACAGGTCTGGAGGTGAGAAAGCCTGTTGTTGATATTAGTGTCTACAGGTCTGGAGGTGAGAAAGCCTGTTGTTGATATTAGTGTCTACAGGTCTGGAGGTGAGAAAGCCTGTTGTTGATATTAGTGTCTACAGATCTGGAGGTGAGAAAGCCTGTTGTTGATATTAGTGTCTACAGGTCTGGAGGTGAGAAAGCCTGTTGTTGATATTAGTGTCTACAGGTCTGGAGGTAAGAAAGCCTGTTGTTGATATTAGTGTCTACAGGTCTGGAGGTGAGAAAGCCTGTTGTTGATATTAGTGTCTACATATCTGGAGGTGAGAAAGCCTGTTGTTGATATTAGTGTCTACAGGTCTGGAGGTGAGAAAGCCTGTTGTTGATATTCGTGCCTACAGGTCTGGAGGTAAGAAAGCCTGTTGTTGATATTAGTGTCTACAGGTCTGGAGGTGAGAAAGCCTGTTGTTGATATTAGTGTCTACAGATCTGGAGGTGAGAAAGCCTGTTGTTGATATTAGTGTCCTACAGGTCTGGAGGTGAGAAAGCCTGTTGTTGATATTAGTGTCTACAGGTCTGGAGGTGAGAAAGCCTGTTGTTGATATTAGTGTCTACAGGTCTGGAGGTAAGAAAGCCTGTTGTTGATATTAGTGTCTACAGATCTGGAGGTGAGAAAGCCTGTTGTTGATATTAGTGTCTACAGATCTGGAGGTGAGAAAGCCTGTTGTTGATATTAGTGTCTACAGATCTGGAGGTGAGAAAGCCTGTTGTTGATATTAGTGTCTACAGATCTGGAGGTGAGAAAGCCTGTTGTTGATATTAGTGTCTACAGGTCTGGAGGTGAGAAAGCCTGTTGTTGATATTAGTGTCTACAGATCTGGAGGTGAGAAATCCTGTTGTTGATATTAGTGTCTACAGGTCTGGAGGTGAGAAAGCCTGTTGTTGATATTAGTGCCTACAGGTCTGGAGGTGAGAAAGCCTGTTGTTGATATTAGTATCTACAGATCTTGAGGTAAGAAAGCCTGTTGTTGATATTAGTGTCTACAGGTCTGGAGGTGAGAAAGCCTGTTGTTGATATTAGTGTCTACAGATCTGGAGGTGAGAAAGCCTGTTGTTGATATTAGTGTCTACAGGTCTGGAGGTGAGAAAGCCTGTTGTTGATATTAGTGCCTACAAGTCTGGAGGTGAGAAAGCCTGTTGTTGATATTAGTGCCTACAGATCTGGAGGTGAGAAAGCCTGTTGTTGATATTAGTGCCTACAGATCTGGAGGTGAGAAAGCCTGTTGTTGATATTAGTGCCTACAGGTCTGGAGGTAAGAAAGCCTGTTGTTGATATTCGTGCCTACAGGTCTGGAGGTAAGAAAGCCTGTTGTTGATATTAGTGTCTACAGGTCTGGAGGTAAGAAAGCCTGTTGTTGATATTAGTGCCTACAGGTCTGGAGGTAAGAAAGCCTGTTGTTGATATTAGTGCCTACAGGTCTGGAGGTAAGAAAGCCTGTTGTTGATATTAGTGCCTACAGGTCTGGAGGTAAGAAAGCCTGTTGTTGATATTAGTGTCTACAGGTCGGGAGGTAAGAAAGCCTGTTGTTGATATTAGTGCCTACAGGTCTGGAGGTAAGAAAGCCTGTTGTTGATATTAGTGTCTACAGGTCTGGAGGTAAGAAAGCCTGTTGTTGATATTAGTGCCTACAGGTCTGGAGGTAAGAAAGCCTGTTGTTGATATTAGTGTCTACAGGTCTGGAGGTAAGAAAGCCTGTTGTTGATATTAGTGCCTACAGGTCTGGAGGTAAGAAAGCCTGTTGTTGATATTCGTGTTTACTGATCACAGAAACAGGCACGGGATGCTACAGGATTCCGCTTGTGTGATCATTTGTCATTTTCTGACAAATGACATTTCCTGGGAACTAAGGAAGGTTGGCTGCAATGGATCGCCAACACTGTCTGTCTCTGGTCTTGATTGTACATTCTGTCAAATTGCAGTTCCTCTATCCCTTGATGTTATCTTCCCACTTGTATTGTTGTTTGCCACTTGCTGGCTGGCTTTTCACCTTACCCTCCAGTATTGTGTTTGTAAGAGTGTTAAGTGTTAACGTGGACGAAATATTTCACTTGCTTCTATTTAATTTCTTTCACTAACACTCTTTTCTTTCGCAGTTATTCTAGAACCTCTTGTATCTGAATTGTATTTTTAAACTTCTTTTGTTTCCATTAAAAACGACTAATTTTTCTGTAAATACACATCCCTAGGGCCTCTATTCAACTTTCTAGCAATGCATTCAATGGCTTCAGATTTGAGCTGTTATTACAATACATACATAGTTCAGTCCGTTCACTGGTTTCAGATTTGTTATGTTATTACCATACATACGTAGTTCAATGCATTCAGTTGTTTGAGATTTGTTTTGTTATTACAATACATGCATAGTTCAATACATTAACATGTTTGAGATGTGTTCTGTTATTACTATTATTACCATACATACGTAGTTCAATGCATTCACTTGTTTCAGATTTGTTCCATTCATATTTAAGGTAACACAGTTTCCGTAGCGAGGGGTTACGGACACAAATCCCGCATACCGCGTTCGAAACACAGCTGCGGGAGATTTGGCAGCAGACCGCCTTGCGAATGGTTTCCATACAAAGTATGGGTGCCGGTCGTTCGGAAAACAATGGCAAACTACTGAACGTAAACTTGCCAAGATATCACAAACAGCCAAAGTGCTGGGGTTGACTGCAACGTCCTGTAAAAAAATATGTTAAAAGTGGGAAAACGCTTTTCTTCTTTATAATTACCATTCCGTCTATTTTCTTTTGTTTCCCCTTATATTTAGCATTACTTCTGATTTTCTGTTTTTCACATTTTCAGACTTACTTTTGACTTCTGCTGCAATTATATCATTCGTTTCTTGTACCTGTTTCATTTTCAGCGACAAGAGCCCGGTCATCAGCATAAAGCATGATGTTTAATTATGTTCACCAACAAATATTCAGGGGGTGTCTTGTAGGGCATTATATCCACCAACATATATTCCTGGCATGTGTTGTATGGATCTCATTATGTCCACAAACATATATTCCTGGCGTGTGTTGTGTGGATCTCATTATGTCCACAAACATATATTCCTGGCGTGTATTGTATGGATCTCATTATGTCCACCAACAGATATTCCTGGCGTGTGTTGAATGGATCTCATTATATCCACCAACATATATTCCTGGCGTGTGTTGAATGGATCTCATTATATCCACCAACATATATTCCTGGCATGTGTTGTATGGATCTCATTATGTCCACAAACATATATTCCTGGCGTGTATTGTATGGATCTCATTATGTCCACCAACATATATTCCTGGCGTGTGTTGTATGGATCTCATTATGTCCACAAACAGATATTCCTGGCGTGTATTGTATGGATCTCATTATCTCCACAAACAGATATTCCTGGCATGTGTTGTATGGATCTCATTATGTCCACAAACATATATTCCTGGCATGTGTTGTATGGATCTCATTATCTCCACAAACATATATTCCTGGCGTGTGTTGTATGGATCTCATTATGTCCACAAACATATATTCCTGGCGTGTGTTGTATGGATCTCATTATATCCACCAACATATATTCCTGGCATGTGTTGTATGGATCTCATTATGTCCACAAACATATATTCCTGGCGTGTATTGTATGGATCTCATTATCTCCACAAACAGATATTCCTGGCATGTGTTGTATGGATCTCATTATGTCCACAAACATATATTCCTGGCGTGTGTTGTATGGATCTCATTATGTCCACCAACATATATTCCTGGCGTGTGTTGTATGGATCTCATTATTATTTGGCTGTATATGTGTATTTAGTGAAAATACAGGGTATTGCTAATCAACCTGTCTAAAACCTTGTTTCATGTGTTGAAAAGTTCAGAATTTGTTGTCAGATCTTATGACAGCTCGTTGTTTCCAATACATGTTCAGCATTATTCTCCGGTCTTTGCCATCAATGTTTACGATGCCCAATATTCTAATCATCTCTTAGTGTTCCACACTAGCATGTAATCATTAAAGAACAAATATGTATGCAGCTGCACGCTGTGATTTCTGTAGTATTGTATTCTGTAGTGATTGACTGTAGTATCAATATGTCCACTATTGGTCTCTGTCCACTGTAGTATCAATATGTCCACTATTGGTCTCTGTACACTGTAGTATCAATATGTCCACTATTGGTCTCTGTACACTGTAGTATCAATATGTCCACTATTGATCTCTGTACACTGTAGTATCAATATGTCCACTATTGGTCTCTGTACACTGTAGTATCAATATGTCCACAATTGGTCTCTGTACACTGTAGTATCAATATGTCCACTATTGGTCTCTGTACACTGTAGTATCAATATGTCCACTATTGGTCTCTGTACACTGTAGTATCTATCTGTCCACTATTGATCTATGTACACTGTAATATCTATCAGTCCACTATTGATCTCTGTACACTGTAGTATCAATGTGTCCACTATTGATCTATGTACACTGTAATATCTATCTGTCCAATATTGATCTCTGTACACTGTAGTATCTATCTGTCCACTATTGATCTATGTACACTGTAATATCTATCAGTCCACTATTGATCTCTGTACACTGTAGTATCTATATGTCCACTATTGATCTATGTACACTGTAGTATCTATATGTCCACCATTGATCTCTGTACACTGTAGTATCTATATGTCCACTATTGATCTATGTACACTGTATTATCTATATGTCCACTATTGATCTCTGTACACTGTAGTATCTATATGTCCACTATTGATCTATGTACACTGTAGTATCTATATGTCCACTATTGATCTATGTACACTGTAGTATCTATATGTCCACTATTGATCTATGTACACTGTATTATCTATATGTCCACTATTGATCTCTGTACACTGTAGTATTTATATGTCCACTATTGATCTATGTACACTGTATTATCTATATGTCCACTATTGATCTCTGTACACTGTAGTATCTATATGTCCACTATTGATCTCTGTACACTGCAGTATCAATGTGTCCACTATTTATCTATGTACACTGTAATATCTATCTGTCCACTATTGATCTCTGTACACTGTAGTATCTATATGTCCACTATTGATCTCTGTACACTGTAGTATCTATATGTCCACTATTGATCTCTGTACACTGTAATATCTATATGTCCACTATTGATCTCTGTACACTGTAATATCTATATGTCCACTATTGATCTCTGTACACTGTAGTATCTATATGTCCACTATTGATCTATGTACACTGTAGTATCTATATGTCCACCATTGTTCTCTGTACACTGTAGTATCTATATGTCCACTATTGATCTATGTACACTGTATTATCTATATGTCCACTATTGATCTCTGTACACTGTAGTATCTATATGTCCACTATTGATCTATGTACACTGTAGTATCTATATGTACACTATTGATCTCTGTACACTGTAGTATCTATATGTCCACTATTGATCTATGTACACTGTATTATCTATATGTCCACTATTGATCTCTGTACACTGTAGTATTTATCTGTCCACTATTGATCTATGTACACTGTATTATCTATATGTCCACTATTGATCTCTGTACACTGTAGTATTTATCTGTCCACTATTGATCTATGTACACTGTATTATCTATATGTCCACTATTGATCTCTGTACACTGTAGTATTTATATGTCCACTATTGATCTATGTACACTGTATTATCTATATGTCCACTATTGATCTCTGTACACTGTATTATCTATATGTCCACTATTGATCTCTGTACACTGTATTATCTATATGTCCACTATTGATCTCTGTACACTGTAGTATCTATATGTCCACAATTGATCTATGTACACTGTATTATCTATATGTCCACTATTGATCTCTGTACACTGTAGTATTTATCTGTCCACTATTGATCTCTGTACACTGTAGTATCTATCTGTAAACAATTGATCACTGTACACTGTAGTATTTATCTGTCCACTATTGATCTCTGTACATTGTAGTATCCATCTGTCCACAATTGATCTCTGTACACTGTAGTATCTATATGTCCACTATTGATCTGTGTACACTGTAGTATATATTTGTCCACAATTGATCTCTGTACACTGTAGTATCTATATGTCCACTATTGATCTGTGTACACTGTAGTATATATTTGTCCACAATTGATCTCTGTACACTGTAGTATCTATATGTCCACTATTGATCTGTGTACACTGTAGTATCTATCTGTCTACTATTGATCTGTGCGCACTGTAGTATTTATGTGTCCACTATTGATCTCTGCACCCAGTAGTATCTGTATGTCACTGTTTACATGCACCAGCGTGTGTTGTCTGTCGTTGGATTCACTTTTGTCAGTGCATGCTGTGGTTTGGAGACCCTGGAGTATAGTCACTGGTGCTAGAAGTGTCGTGTACTTAGCGACACCTTCACAGGCAGCTTTGCGCAAACAGACCCAGCAATGTGGGATAAAAGCAGGTACCATGATGTAGACAGCCTTGTCTGTAAATTCTGCGTTATCTAGAACAGTAAATTACACTTCATAACACAAGACAGATAGGCTGTCTTATGTGGCCATAATACACTAGTTCTGGAGATATCTGGTCGCGACAGGTCCTGATCATACATTAGTTCTGGAGATGTCTGTTCGAGATAGGTCCTGATTATACCCATAGTTCGGCGATCTCTGGTCGAGATAGATCATGATCATCAAGCTGGCCCAGACGGACCAAATACTCTGTCTCACTTTCAATCACTCAGCCTCAACCACGAATGGCTGACAACTGACCTTAACACGTGCTTTTTTTGTGAACTGCTCGCAATAACTTGGACATGGCGATAATGTTAATGATGGCTAGCAAGACAGTGATGCTGATAGGATCATGATGATGATGATTAACGCTATTCCAAAAGTGTAACAATGATGTTGTCTTTCTACAGGAAATACCGTCATCCTGAAACTGAAGTCTCGTGACCGAGTCTATGTCAAAGCTGTGGCGCAATCCACTGTCTATGGACTTAGCTATTCCACCTTCTCCGGATACTTGATCAGTCTGTGACTCAGAGAGGTATAGATCAGTCTGTGAACCAGAGAGGAATAGATGAGTCTGTGACAAGACCAGACATATCTGAACAAACAAGGCAGACTGATTCCATATAGTTGCATGTGACTTCAGATATGGGCAATGACAATAAAAGGAATTATATAAAATATACTCAGCATGCTGTTAATTGTGTCATGTTCCTCGTTAGTGCTCAGCTTGATTGCTGAGGTGGCTGGGTGATTTCCACTCTCAATGTGCGCGTATCTCACTATCATATTGTTTTTTTGTTTTGTCACACTGTTCACTCATGTATGTGCGTCCGTGTGTGTGCGCGCATGAGCGTGCGTGCCTTCCTGCTTTCATGCGTGCGTGCGTGCTTGTGTTGTGTGAGTGCGTGTGTTGTGTGCGTGCGTGCGAGTGATGAGTTGTGTGCGTGCGTGCGTGTGTTGTGTGCGTTCGTGCGTGCATGCGTGTGTTATGTGCGTGCATCTGTCAACTATGAATGTTACCATCATCAGGTGTCCTGCAGAGTCGCAGACCTTGCTTTTTACTGGTCTGACTGGACATTGACGTGGATATGTTCTGTTCTCACTGGACATTGACGTGGATTTGTTCTGTTCTCACTGGACATTGACGTGAATTTGTTCTGTCTCATTGGACATTGACTGAGTTTGTTCTGTCTCACTGGACATTGACGTGAGTTTGTTCTGTCTCACTGGACATTGACGTGAGTTTGTTCTGTCTCATTGGACATTGACGTGAATTTGTTCTCTCTCGTTGGGCATTGACGTGAGTTTGTTCTGTCTCACTGGACATTGACGTGGGTTTGTTCTGTCTCACTGGACATTGACGTCGCTATGTACTAGTTTGACTGGACATTGAAGTGGGTTTGTTCTGTCTCACTGGACATTGACGTGGATGTGTTCTGTCTCACTGGACATTGACGTGAGTTTGTTTTGTCTCACTGGACATTGACGTGAATTTGTACTGTCTCACTGGACATTGACGTGAGTTTGTTCTGTCTCACTGGACATTGACGTGAGTTTGTTCTGTCTCACTGGAATTTGACGTGGGTTTGTTCTGTCTCACTGGAAATTGACGTGGGTTTGTTCTGTCTCACTGGACATTGACGTGAGTTTGTTGTGTCCCACTGTACATTGATGAGTTTATTCTGTCTCACTGGACATTGACGTGAGTTTGTTCTGTCTCACTGGACATTGACGTGAGTTTGTTCTGTCTCACTGGACATTGACGTGGGTTTGTTCTGTCTCACTGGACATTGACGTGGGTTTGTTCTGTCTCACTGGACATTGACGTGAGTTTGTTCTGTCTCACTGGACATTGGCGTGGTGTTTACTAGTCTAACTGGACATTGACGTTGCTTTTTACAGGTCTGACTGTACATTGACGTGGTTTGATCTGGTTTGGTTTGACATTGACATAGGTTTGTTCTGTTCTGACTGGACATTGACGTGGCTTTTTTCTGTTCTGACTGGACATTGACGTGGCGTTTACTAGTCTAACTAGACATTGACGTGGCTTTTTACAGGTCTGACTTCATGTTGACGTGGGTGCGTGATCACTTCAACAGAAGCATTTGATGCATATATAAGAACAGTTGCGAAAGTGCTCACTCTAGAAGAGGTCGAAGAGGCATATATAACAACAGTTGCGCAACGTGCTCAATCCAACAGAAGCTGTTGAGACATATATAAGAACAGTTGTGCAACGTGTTCACTCCAACAGAAGAAGTTTAGGCAAAAATAAAAACAGTTGCGCAACGTGCTCACTCTAACTGAAGCAGTTGAGGCATATATAAGAACAGTTGCGCAACGTGCTCACTCTAGAAGAGATCGTTGAGGCATAAATAACATCAGTTGCGCAACGTGCTCACTCCAACAGAAGCAGTTAAGGCATATATAAGAACAGTTGCGCAACGTGCTCACTCTAGAAGAGGTCGTTGAATCATAAATAACAACAGCTGCGCAACGTGCTCACTCCAGCAGAAGCAGTTGAGGTATATACAAGACCAGTTGCACAACGTGCTCACTACAACAGAAGCAGTTGAGGCTTATATATATGAACAGCTGCGCAACGTGCTCACTCTAGAAAAAGTCGTTGAGGAGTAAATAAAAACAGTTGCACAACGTGCTCACTCCAATTGAGGAGTTGAGGCATAAATAAGAATAGTTGCGCAACGTGCACACTCCAACAGAAAAAAATTCAGGCTTAAATAAGAACAGCTGAGCAACGTGCTCACTCCAACAGAAGCAGTTGAGGCATATACAAGAACAGTTGGCCAACGTGCTCACTCTAGAAGAGGTCGTTGGGGCATAAATAACAACAGTTGCGCAACGTGCTCACTCCAACAGAAGCTGTAGAAACATATATAAGAACAGATGCGCAACGTGCTCACACCAATAGAAGCAGTTGAGGCATATATAAGAACAGTTGCGCAACATGCTCACTCTAGAAGAGGTCGTTGAGGCATAAATAAGAACAATTACACAACGTGCTCACTCTAGAAGCTCTGATTAGATGTCTTTCTTTCTTTGTCTCTGAATGACGACAGTCGACCAAATCATCTGACCACCGCTTGCTGCTGCATTCTTTCTAGACTATGACAGTCTATCTGTTCTTCTGCAGTAATCACATTCTCCCAGATGGCCTTCACCACATCCCGCTTATCATGCATCAAATCACCCCTTAATGATGCAGCACCAGTCAATCTGTCTGCTGTTAATTTTCAACCACACAAGAGTGTCCTGGAGAAAAGATCCAGGGAATGCTCACAACCCGCGCCCTCTGAATCACATCTCGCTTATCATGCATAAAATCACCCCTTAATGATGCAGCACCAGCCAATCTGTCGCCTGTTCATTTCCAACCACACCAGAGTGTCCTGGAGAAAAGATCCAGCGAAAGCTCACAACCCGCGAACTCTAAATCGATGCATGTCATTCTGCACGAAGCATGCCATCCTTCATCTTTGCCACCATGCTTTGTGAATCAGTTACAATTACAATATGCTTAGACAGTTTGTTTTCCAACCAGCGGTAAGCTGCAGTAACCGCCTTCACCTCCATTCTCAGAACTGAGATTGTGGTATCAAATGCCAAGCTCCCCTTTATCAAACTTTGGCCATTTTCTTTTGCTACAGAGCTACCTGTACAGATAATCACATCGCCAGGACGAGCTTTTTTTTTCGCATATCCTTTACAGGACATCGCTGTCAACATCAGCATCTTTCAGCTGATTGTTCATTTCTTGGCAAGATTACGCTCAGTAGTTTGCCATTGCTTTCTGGGCGACCGGCTCAAATACCCCGTAAGTTACCGACGCGGGGAGAACCAATACCAATTCTCGCGCAACGTCACGTTACTTACGAAAGTATACGAGATTACGGAGAAAGTCGTGTAACCTCTAGATCAGAGAAACCGGCAAGGAACGAGAGTAATCATGAATTAACTGCCGAATTTCAGTTTCCGTAGGCCTGCTGGCCATTCCCTACACTCACGGCTCTATGTGATTATAATCATACACAAGTTTGAATGTCTATTCGGCACTCTGAACCACACTTTGCCTCTGCCAACCTTCTCAAGTGTGCACACTTCTCTTATGGTATTTTCTTCCTCTTAGCCTCTTAGCAGTCTGTGACCCTTGACTGCATCTATGGAATCATGCAGCAGGTGTTCCTTGTCTGCAGCTACCTTGAGGCATGACCTTGCCTGTAACACTTTGCGTCTGTCCGCGATGGTCGGCATCGTCAGGATGTATCACATACACACTATTGGGGTATCTCTTGTACACTCCATAATCACTCTCATGGCTTCATTCTGTATGCGCTCTAGTTTCACTATCTGACCCTTTGAGACAGTGAGAATCCCCATTCCACACTCTACCACTGAAATGATCAAGTTTGCATCGATTCAGAGGTCGCCGGTGGTGAGCATTCACTAGATCATTTCTCCAGGACATTCTGGTGTGGTTGGAAATGAACAGGCAGACAGATTGGCTGGTGCCGCATAATTAAGTGGTATTTGATGCATGAGTGAGTTCCCTTGAAGCAAGATGGCGGGACATCTCTTCGTCCCGTAAAATGGAACGTGTTTTTTTCCCGAAATGTTTATGAATTAAGTGTGTTCATCGAGGTGAAATGGAGTTCGGACCATGCAACGGAGTTCATGCACGCGCGCCCGGACTCCCTTCGGCGTATCATTGGCGCCCGTGGCGATAGTTAAGACTAACATGACGACCAGACGACCGGCAAGGACACAGCGTGGTAAGAGGGCAGGCGCACGCAGAAGGCGATTAAAATGTTACAGATTGAGCATCGGACACGTTCGAGTACTGTACTGGAACTGTGCATCATTTAGTCTTCTTCTTCTTCTTTTGTTCGCTTGAAATATGTCTATAACTGCAATGCTGTCTCTTGTATGAATTGAACTGTCTTTTTCAGTTCACACAGCGGTCCGTAGAGTTTATCCTCCACTGTCGTCTCTCTAGGCCAGAAGGTTTGCCTAGATATGTTATATTTTGGGCAGTCTTGGAGTATGTGCTCTGCTGTCTGCGACGCCAATCCACATGTGCACATGGCTGTTTCACCAATCTTGAATTTTGTATACATGTGGTTGCGTAATCTATTGTGCCCTGTTCTGATGCGCAGAATAATGACTTGTTCTGGTCTATCCATAACGTGGTAGTCATCTTGAGCACGTTTTGGTGGCTTTCTGACTGATTTGATCATTCTTTTCTTTTGGTGGTATGTAACGGGCACATCAGGCTGTTCTTCTTTGGCTCCCTCCTTAACCAATTGATCAGCTCTGTCGTTTCCGGGTACTCCACAGTGGGATGGTATCCACTGTATGGTGACCTTATGCTGACTGCTAAGTTCAGAAAGTAGTGTCCTTAGTACTGGCAATTTCCCAGACAGGAGCGCCTCGAGTACTGATTTTGCATCTGTCAATAGCACCACAGGTTGTGTACCATTGCTGGTATTTAGTAATTTCTCTGTTGCTATCTTGATTGCCTCAATTTCAGCATCGTAGTTATGGCAGTACTTTCCTGTCGGTACTCTGGCTGTGTCCCTAGTATTATTTGGGTATTCTATGTACACTCCCGCTCCTCCATTTCGAACAGCATTTTGTGCTGACCCATCTGTGTAGACTCGGATCCAGAGGTCCTGTGGGTATTCTTCATCAAGGAAGCTGAGAGTGGCTGTTCTGCGCTGCACACTGTTCTGTTCTTCCTTGTCAAATATTCCTCTCACTTTTGTCTGGATTTGTAATGATAGTCTATGCTCATCTTTCCATGGTGTTCGCCCTGGAATAGTTGTAGGGGGATACCAACTGTGGGCAGATAGGTGGTTTCTCTGCAGAGTCGTTTGGCCTGGTGGATAAAACTACTTCTTTTCAACCGCCCCATAGCTAGGTTTTCAAATCTGTTCTTCATAGGGTGGCCTGGCAAGCTGAGGAACTTTTCTGCTTGTATTAGCGTTTTCGTATCTCTGCGCTCACTCAGTGCTTGTGTCCTCCCCATCTTCTCCATTTCCACTATAGGGGTTGATCTCATCCCTCCTGTGGTGACTCTAAGTGCTTGATTTTGCACTTTGTCCAGCTCTTGTAGTGTGGTTTTTGATGCCGAACACCATGCAGTTGACCCGTATTCCAGGTGTGGTCGTATGCTCTGTTGATAAACTTTGCTAAGTATTTTCCCACTGGCTCCCCATGTGGTTCCACTTAGCTTTCTCAAGATGGCTATTTTCCTTCTGGCTTTTGCTACTACTTTGTTGATGTGCTTTCTCCATGTCAGCCTGCCATCAAATGTTACTCCAAGGTATGATGGTTCTTTATCTTCTCGTAGGGGTGTTCCATTTATCTGGATGGTCCCTGCCTTTTGTTTTGGAGAGAGGGTAAATAGGGTGGTGCTGCACTTGTCAGTGTTTATGCTGACACACCATTTGCCCATGCAACAAATGTATCTACAGCTCTTTGTAGTAATCTGGTGGCCACTGATGCATGTTCATTTGTGCTCCATAGAACCAGGTCATCGGCGTACATTGCGGCTTTAATTCCATGCGGTAGATTAGCAACGAGATCATTGATGAAGATTAGAAAAGTGTCGGGGACATGACTCCGTCCTGAGGAACACCGTGGCACAGTAGTACTTTCTTGCTCTTGAGTCCATCTATCTGTACTCGGGCTCTTCTGTTGTGCAAGTATGCTTTCACCCATTTGTACATTCTTCCATTGACTTTGCAGTTTCTCAGTTTCTTCATCAGACCTTCTTTCAAGACTTTGTCAAAGGCTTTCTTCGGATCTATCCATGCCGCAAGCACCAGCTTCTTCTCTTGAAATGCATCCTCAATTTCTTGAGAGATAGGTTGTCTGATCTTCCGTAGAGTAGCACTGCCTAAAGCCAGCCTGCTGTGGCACAAGGATGTTTTTACTTTCAATGTACCACTGCAGTCTGTGATTGATGATGCGCTCCAGTGTTTTGCAGAGACAGCTGGTGAGGCTAATTGGTCTGTAGCTAGAGGCAATGGAACTATCTTTCCCTGATTTTAGGAGGGGTATCATGATTGCTTCTCTCCAGGTTTGTGGAACACTGCCTAAGGTCCAACAGTTATTGAAGATCTGCAACAGCTTTGCTTTGGCCTCTGTTCCTAGATTCCTGATCATTTCATTGGAGATACCATCAGCTCCTGGTGACTTTCTCAATTTCAGTTTTGATATGGCTAGCTCCAGTTCGCTGATTGTGATGGGTGCCTCCAGAACCTCATGTACTATTTCCTTCTGTCCTGTATGTTGCCGTTTCTCTCGAATCTCTTGTTGTTTCTCTGGACTAATTTTGATATTGTTATCTTGTGCGAATGAGTCCGCAAAATGGTCAGCTGCTTGCTTTCTTGTTAAGATGTTTCCATCTTTATGTAGTGCAATTTTTGAGTTAGTTTCTCCCTGTGCCCTCATCATTAAGTTGTTTTATTAGCTTCCACAATTTCCTTGTGTCTCTTTCAAAATTCAGAGACTGTTTTTTCCTGCCAGCTTTTTCGTCTAGCCTGCAGCTTGGCCTTTTGAAATTTGGCTTTTGCATGCTGGAATTTATTGTGGTGCTCTTGGCTGTGTGTGGCCTCTGCTTGCTTTCTACATACTTCCACATCATTATGCAACTGTTCCAGTTCACTACTCCAGTAGGGTTTATATTGTTTACGGGCTCCTCTTGGTACTGTTTCTAGCGCTGCCTGTAGTATGCATTTCCCAAACTCTTCAACTACTTTATTTATGTCTTTCTCAGTGTTCAGGTTTCTAACCAGAATGCTGGTGCGATTCTTGTACATTGCCCAGTCTGCTTTCTTGTAATTCCACCTCGAGAGGGTGCTGCTTTCACTTACAAGCTCATTTTCTACAGTTAGAAAGACTGGTCGATGCTCGCTGCCACCAAGTTGTTTCCCAACAATTCGTGTAATGTTCCACTCCAGGTCTGATGAATGAAAGGCCAGGTCAGGTGTAGTTGTAGAGTGCCATGATCTCGAGTAGAAAGTATGTGGGTCGGACGGCTTGTTAACCAAGATGAATCTGTTCTCATCCTGCCAGTCTTCCAGTCTCTCTCCTCTCTGGTCCATGTGATCATAGCCCCAACTCTGCGAGTGGCTGTTGAAATCGCCACACACAATCATTTTTTCTGTTAATGGTAGTGTGTCCAGTGCCTGTGGGCGGTCAGCTTGGACAGTAGTAATTGATCAGATGTAGGTCTGTATAGCCTGTTTTAAGTTTAAGTGTCTGATACTCAGCCCCTTCCATATAGACTTCGATTTTGGAAGCAGTGATGTTAATTTTTACAAGGGTAAGTATCCCACCTTTTCGCCTGTCCTTTCGGTCAGATCGGTAACACTGGTAGCCTCTGATTTTGAAGGCTATATTTTCGTTGAGGTGAGTTTCTTGCAAGCAACATATGCTTACTTTTTCTTTGTCCAGGATGTTTTCTAATTCTACTTTTTTGTTGCTGACTCCCTCCGCATTCCAGTGCATTATTTTAAGTCTTTGTTTAGTATGGCCAGCTGTTCTATTCTCATGTCCCCTGGCTCAACAGGACATCTGAGAAGGACCTCCAGTAGTTGGGGTTGGACCCTTTCAAGACATAGGGCCCGGCACTGCACCTGCCTGGGGGTCCAAAGCAGGGTGAGCACCATAACATTTAACAGTAGTCGACATATTCCATTTTGCGTAATTGCGTGGCATCCTGATTTCTGTGGTGCACCTCCTGGCTGGTTGCCTCCGTCTTCAGCACCTTTCCTTTGCTAGAGCAGACTGTGGTCTCACTCGAGTTTAGATGTGTACACACGCACCTACGTGTCTGCACATGCATGTATGTGTATACACATCTAGAGCACACTGGTTATTTTCCGGCGCCAGATACTCGCCGTCGCCCCTTCTCCTGTTAGTGGAAACAGTTCCGCCACGTGAAGGCCAGGAGTTGGACTTTTGCTGCATAGGTTATGTATTCACGAGCCATTGGGGTATTTAAGCAATGTTGGGCGCTCACCCCAACACTGCGCACCGGCTACATACAGCAACATTTGGAACCATCATTTAGTCAACGCCGACCCATTCTCGAAAAACTACTCTACGGAAACGATATTGTGGTCTTACAAGAAACACAGCTCGGCGACGGAACAGTCAATGTCGCGGGGTTTCAGGGTTTTTTTAACAGGCGGCACTGCTAGAATGCGACTTGCGTTAAATAATGAAAGATCAACAAACAATGCTCAAAGGTCCAGGGCTGCAGAAATCCAGCAGAATACAGAACCATAATGCCAACATTGATGCACTTTTTATTTGCCTGAGTCGAGCTTGTTGCATATTCAATAACATCAGTGACAATTTACAATTCGTTGATACCGTGCCTGTTATTGCCAGGCGGGACGGTATGAAAATATTAATTATGAACAAAATATAGTTGAATATGTTCGAGCATTGCACCGACCCTGTCACAGTCCTTCTGCCTTTCACCGATTTGCCTATGAGTCACCTTGCTCTGACTTTCTAAGTCTCATTCTTATCTGGGCACATCTTTCCATGATTTTTGGGCTGATATCCATCATGCATTAATATTCTCGTGCTCCTTTCCAATAGTTGTTGGCCATCATAATAGTGTCCTGCCAGTATATAATGTATCTAGTTCCAGAGAATCGAATCATGCTGCCTCGCCCGTCAAGCTCTAAGATCTGACTGTTTGTTGTTGTTGACAATTTCTCTGACGTTTTCTCCTTTTTACGTCAGCCTCCTAGTTTCTCCTGCAAGTTGGTTAGCGATTTTCTCACTAACTCTATTTTGCGTCATTTCATCTGCGCTGCTACTTGGCAGGCACCTCGGACAGGCCATTCTGGTCCGCGACAACATACTAGTGTCTGAGATCGATATGTCCGCCTGGAACAGTGATGTCCTGCAAGTGCAGGCATTAGGAATAATGACACCAGTGCAGCTTGTAATCGTGAACGTTTATGCGCAAAATTGAAAGGTCGACGTGCGACAATTGCAGAGTTTGTTCGATATGGATGAAAGGCATATCATGTACTGTGGGGACTTCAATGCCAGAGGCAGTCAATGGGGGAATTGCATCGCCAATAGACAGGAAGAAGATCTGGAGGGCGTCCTGGCATCTGCTGCCCTAGTCTGTCTGAATGATGGGAACGTCACTATAATAGCCACTCGACCAGGTGACTCTGACGGCGTCATCGACTTGGCTTTGGTGTCGCCCACCATCGCACCAAGGTGCCGATGGGGCACACTGGGATACCACGACAGTGACCACTACTCTTGTATCATCCTGATCGTGAAAAACAGGGCCAGGAGTCGAGGAAACAAGACACATGCCTTCCCGTACGACAACACTAGTCAAGACGCCATAAGCAAAATCAGTAAAAGAAAACTAACTTCCTCCCGCAGGAGACAAGAAAAATGGTTGCAGCCACCATGGTGGAATGGAGAGGTCGAGAAGACATGGCAGGGAAAGAGGCAGGCTATCAAAGACTGGCAAAAAGCCAGAAAGGCTAACATGCCACAGGTTGAGTTGGCGAACCTGAAGACTGAGGTCCATAGGACGATGACTTTATTCAAATTCTGCGTCAAACAGGCCAAGGCCGAGAAATGGGACGAGTTCTGCAGGAAGGTGTGCTCAGAGCGATCTCTTACGACATTCTGGAGCCTCCATAAGAGCATGAACGGTGCTGCACAACGTAGGGGTATTCCAGACTTTCAAGACACAGACCTCACATGGAAAAAGTCAGATGCGGATAAAGATAAGGCCCTTCTTGCACGCTACATAGAGCAGACTCACCAGAAAAACGAGTCCGCCAAACAGAGGACCACAACGACATTCTCTCAGTTGTGCGAGTGGGTCCGGACAGAGGAAGAATGCATAATCACAGCTGAGACAATACGTGCGATGCTCAAGAAATCATCTAACACCGCCCAAGGCCCAGACGGCATCCGATATGGTGACCTACTGGTGATGTCAGATGATGACATGGAAGAACTGGCCAGAGAATTCAACACCAGTATCCAGAAGGGTCAGATCAAAGAGGAATGGCTACACAGCTTCTTGCTGCCGCTGCCAAAACCGAACAAAGGCCATTCCAAGATAAGCGGCTACAGAATCATTACGATGCAGAATACTGCTGGCAAGCTACTGAAGAAAATTGTAGCACACAGACTTGCTTGTGACTTGGAACAGCTCGGCTGCTTTCCGCCCACACTTGGAGGGTACAGACGTAACAAAGAGTCATGGCTGAATGCGGCGGTCTTTGCTCAAGATGTTTACGAAGGATTTCAGGTCAGAGAATAAGCATGTGTGGCCGCCATAGACTTAGAGGACGCATACAATAGAGTATCCTTCGAGCACTTGATGCAAACTCTCCCCAGACTGAAAGTGCACCATCACCTTGTACGATGGATAGCTGCAGATCTGCTCCAAAGGAAGGTGGTGCTAAGAAGCGGGAGTTGGTTTTCTGAGACGATAACGGTATGTCCAGGATTGCCGCAGGGTTCACCACTGTCACCAGCACTATTCAACGCATATACGGTGCCGATCACTGAACAACAGTTGGACGGGAGGGGTAGGACTCTGTCATTTGCTGACGACATTCTCGTGTATCGACAGGTCGAGATAGACAGGCGGTTGCCAATGATATGCAGAGCGAACTAGATCGAAATTCCTCATGGTGTGCTGATGCCGGTGCCCTTGTCAACCCTGCAAAGGCATCGGTTACATGGTTCTCCCTAAACAACCATATTGTGAACACAGACCTGCCGGCAGTAAGAATGGATGGGAGCATTTTGAGTAGAACCCAGTCAATGACATATCTTGACGTGAGGCTTGATCGTAGCCTGTCCTTCAGAGATCATGTCGATTATGTCATAACGAAAGCTCGAAAAGGTTTGTCAGCAATGAGAGTCATGGCGACAGCCAATATCGAGCAAAGACTGCTAATACTTCTGTTCCAGGGACTTGTGCTTTCACGCATCGAGTATGCCCTGGCCATCCTCACTGTCAGCCCTACACAGATTGGAAGATTTGAAAAGGTACAAAACGAAGCCATGCGCATCATTTTGGGCTGCACGAGAGATACCAAATGTGTAGCAATGAGATACCTCCTTGACTTCCCGACAATGGAACACAGGATCACGATCTGGAGAGCTCGTGCATACTTAAGAAGATGAGCAGCACCCTCTGAATGACGCTATATTCAGAGAAAAAGGTGACAGGCTTAAGAGGGGCAAATCATGGATGGGTCTGGTGGAAGATGTCGTCAGACAGGTCTGCAGTCTTATCAGTATCAACTCCGGCAAGGAATGGGTGCCGGTGCCCAGTGTTGCCATTTCAGTGCTTTTCGCAAGTCATTAAGTGCGAAACATTTGCTTTTAGTGCGGCCGCGCTAATTTGGTGCTTCACAAAATTTGTTGGTGCTTTTTGGTGCTTTTTTGGGGTGGGTAAAAATTACTTTAAAAATCATTTTGGGAACACAAAAAAGCCGAATATGAACTGAAGCGAGGGAGTAAAACAGTCTTAGTACGTTACCGCGCAATATTCAACTAATTTAACTCCCTTTACTACGATCTAGCTGAAAGCGAACGCCATCTTACAGACAAGTCGAAACGTTAATACATTAGCTTGTAATCGAGTTCATAATTTTGTGGTGTCTACATTATCCTTTCATTTAAGTTTATTTGTGTTTCACCATGAGCAAGAAATGTTGTGAACATTTCAGAGAACAGTGGCTCAGTGACACAAGATTTCATAAATGGTTATTAAAAGTTGAAGGGGATAATACTAAGTGTTTTTGCAAATATTGCAAATGTTCAATTGCAGCCAGGTTAAATGATAGTGAGAGGCACAAGAATACAACGAAACATCAGAAAGCCGAACAACCATTCCGTACACAAAGGCAAACAACAATTGCATTTGACAAACTGAAAGATGATATCAAAGAAACAGGAGGATGCATGTCTTTGTTCATAGCTGGCCATTGTTCGCTTCGCGTTGTTGACCATTTAAGTGAACTCTGCAAGGTACACTTTGGTGACAGCAATGGTTGCAAAAAATTTAAGCTTAGGAGAACTAAGTGCAGAGCAGTTATTTCAAATGTACCTGCACCATATTTCACAACAGACTTGACAGCTGATATTGGCAAAAGTAAATACAGCTTAATGATTGATGAGAGCAATGACATTTCTGAAACTAAGCTACTTTGAGTAGCTATTAGATACTATTCAGAGACAAGAAAGCAGTTCGTGTTACTTACTTAGATTTAGTTGAACTGAGTGATTACAACGCACAGGCAATATGCAATGCGTTAAAAGATTGTTTAAACAAGAATGGACTTGAGTTGCAAAGACTAGTTGCACCCGGCACTGACAATGCGTCTGTCATGACAGGCGTAAACAATGGAGTATATACAAAATTACAATCCGAAGTTCCTCATCTGGTACTAATTAGGTGTGTATGTCATTCCCTTCAGCTGGCAGTGTCACAGGCTGCAGCTGCTTGTCTGCCCAGGAACATAGAGTTCATGAGTAGAGAAACACATAACTGGTTTTCTCACTCAAGTCTTCGTCAAGCAAAGTACATGGAGCTTTTTGCTTCAATAAATGATGGACAACATCCGCTGAAGATTGTTCAATTAAGCCAGACACGATGGTTGTCCATTCAGTCTGCCATTGTCAGAATATTGCAGCAGTAGGTCGAGCTCAGAACTCATTTTGATATAGCAAGACTCAACGAGCGCTGTTATACAGCAGAACTTCTACATTCTATGTTTAGCGACATGAAAAACTATGCGTATCTCATATTTCTCAAGAATATTCTCGGAGAAGTTCAAAGTGTGAATAAGAAATTCCAAGCAGATAAAGAGGATCCAACAAAACTACTCAGCGATCTTGTCCAGCTCATTGATTCTATCAGTTCAAATATTCCGGGGGGGGGGGGGGGGGGGGGGAACATAACAGAAATTGATGCTATTCAAGATTATTTAGATCCTAATCCCAATCTAGGTTATGAGTTTGAGAAAGAAATAGCAGACTACAAGTTTCCCGATTAGAAAGAAGTTCGTGGAAGGTGCATCTAGTTTTTAATAGAGCTATTGACACAGCTGCGTTTACGTACACCCGATAACGTAACATTGGGGGACGATGCATCAATAACATTAGTTATGCAGATGATACAGTCTTGATTGCAGACAATGAACAGGACCTGCAAAATTTAGTAGATGCGGTTGTTATACACAGTGAACAACAAGGGTTAGAATTAAATTGTAAAAAGACACAGATTATGGTCGTCACTATTAAGAACGAAATACCACAGTGTAATATACAAGTAAATGGGAATATTCTTCAACAAGTGAATAGGTACAATTATCTCGGAACAGTAATAACATCTGATGGGAGATGCCTTGAAGAGATTAGAACAAGAATCGCCATGGCAAAAGTAGCCTTTAGCAAGATGAAAAACATACTGACCAATAAAAAGATGTCAATTGAAACGAGAAAAAGAGTGTTGAGGTGCTACATAGAACCTGTACTTTTATATGGATGTGAAGCTTGGACAATGAGCAGCCAGGCTGAAAAACATCTGATGGCTGTAGAGATGTGGTTTCTGAGGAAAATGCAAAGAATACCATGGACAGCCAGAAAGACCAATGAACAAGTCCTTCAAGAAACAAATGAAGATCGTAAACTGATCAGAGACATTAGACGTAGACAGTCACAATTTTTTGGGCATGTTATGAGAAGAAATGATTTGGAGAACTTGGTTACAACTGGTAAGATCGAGGGGACCAGACCAAGGGGAAGACCTAG
>JACEFZ010018681.1:20000-47500 GCA_014155875.1 Cepaea nemoralis | reverse complement strand
TGCTTTTTGGAGACAGCAGTACATTGAATGCCGTGAGCTTGGGCAATAAACTTTAAATTATCATTCCATTTAAAATGTGGCTTCTTTGTAATTTCTGGGTCACTTAGCTACCGAGGTGAAGGTTCACATTGTTGGTGTTGTTAGCCTGATGCCAAATTACAGGATGACACACTAGTGCCCTGAAAATGTCCATGACCAATTTTGTTTGGGGGACAAGAATCAGGGATTTAAAACTAGCAATTAGAGTCCATGGCCTGTCCCCAGGGAAATAAATGGTTCAAAGCTGTGATAGTGTCTGGGAAGGACTTAAAATCTGACCACTACCGGCCACTTTAGCTTATTGGGTACTTAAAGGGCTCATTTAATTTGTTTATACATATCATTACCATATAACATTTTAATACTTGACATATCGTCTTGGTATAAAGGCTGCTACACGCGCGCACACCCACACAAACACACATAATCACACACTCATACACATGCGCGTGCAAATACATGCACCACACACACACACACACACCTGCATCCACACCCAGACGCATACATATGTTACTGCCAAAGACACAGACACACATCCACAAGATATTTCATGTTGCACATTCAAATATAATAATGGGAAATTATTAATAATGGTAGCAATAGTAATGAAACTATTAATAATAATAATAATAATAATAATAATAATAATAATAATAATAATAATATAATTGTAGGATTATTAATACCGTCAATAAACACATTTACAGTTGTGGTATCCTTTGTTTTGAAACAAGTTATTTGCTTCTTCTGTAATATGTGCTGTCTTAAGGCAAAACACTTACGGGATTTGCGCTTGTGGGGCTAAGGTTAGAATGTTCGAGATTTTTTGTTGATAAATTTGTTGGACAATTTCTTTGTTGATTGTTCTGTAATTGTATAATGCTTTGTTTCTTAATGTCCATATAAGATGTCTGTACTCTGCCAATAGAACAAGTAGCTTTGTGTGGATGTCTTGTGTGGAGTAAGGAATGGAATTTATCATTATTGCTTTGTAAACATCTGTTCTTTGTTTGGTATGAGTGTTTAGGATGTTTTGTAGGAGATTTCTTGTTGGCATGATTGTGTCGCATTCGTAATAGATGTGCTCTTCTGATTCTTGGACGTTTTGTCTACAAAGCTGACACTGTAGTATTTGTTTAGTTATTTTTGCTGTTCTCTCTGTTGTTGGGGTCATGCTGTCAACAATCCTATATGTAATTTCTTTTGCTTTTGGGGTAATCTGCTTGTTGTGAATATTAGATAAAATTTCGGTATAATCTTTTATGAAATATCTATGTCCTCTTTCAATTCTGAGGTGTACTGGAGTTGCTTGTAATTTAACTAAATGCTTGTAGACTGTATGTGTTTTCTTGTGTAGTAATTTTTCGTGTCCTTTAATGGCTGAAATACATGTTTTGTAAAATGTTGGGAGAGTTCCAAAGTAATGTGAGGATGTATTCCTAATAGGTTTTTAATAAGATAGCCTAATTCCAATGTATAGTGTGCTAAAGGGTGTTTTTCTGGGTGTTGTAGGATTTCGCCTACGTGTTTGATCCTAAGGGCTTGTATTTTGGTTGTTATGTCTTGGAGGGCGATACCTCCATCTTTTTTGTCTTGCATGAGTGTAGTATGTTTGATACTGTAGATGGTGCTGCCAAACACAAAGCGTCTAATCTCTTTGTTTATGTTTGTGACAGTCTGACGTGGAGGATCTAGGACTGTACACAGATATAGTATTTTTGGAATTATATATGTATTAACAATGGTACTTCTACCAAATATGGTAGTTGTTTTGTATTTGTTCCTCTGCAACATATCTGTTATTTTCTTCTCTAGATTTTGTCATGTGTCTTTGTGTGTCTGATTTGGTTGACATGTGAAGACTATTCCGTACAATTTACAAGATTTTTTGATGTTAAGTCAAATGGAAAATCCACCTTATTTTTCCATTTGCCTAAACCCATTATAGTAGACTTTTGGACGTTTAATTTTACCCCACTCCCTTTGCCGAAAAACGAGAACGTTTCCAAAATGATCAGTACAGATTTTTCAATTGTCGGAAAGAAAATGGTATCGTCCGCATAAGCACGCAGCTTTTGTTCACCCTTCCCTGGTATGAACGTACCCCTGACATTGTCGTCCTGTCGTATCTTTTCTAGAAGTGGCTCTAGAGCGACAACGTACAGTAATGGAGACAAGGGACATCCCTGTCTCACTGACCTAGTCAACCTGAAAGAATTTGTTAGGGTATGGTTTAATAGAATCCGACTTTCCGGTTTCAAATATAAAATTTTGACCCATGTCCGAAAATAATTTCCCACGTTGCAGTGTGAGAGAGTTTTGTGGAGGTATGAGTGAGATATTCTGTCGAATGCTTTTTCTTGATCTAAAGAGAGAATTGAGGACTGACAGTATTTCAGATGTGTGTAGTTGATGATGTCCCTTATGAAGTGTGTGTGCTGCTGGATATTCCGGTGTTGTACACTACATTGCTGGTCTTCAGGAATGAGAGCTGCCATTACTGGTTTCAATTTATTCGTCAAAGTCTTTGTTAAAATCTTGTAGTCTACGTTTAAAAGCGATAGGGGTCTGTAACTCTTTAAAAGTGTCTTGTCGGTGTTCTCCTTCGGAATAAGAGTGATGTAAGACGTGTTGAAACTGGATGCGAGTTCTCGTTTGTGGAAAGATTCAGAGAACACTGCTAGTTAAAGGGGACCTAGAAGATGAAAGAAAAACTGATAGAATTCAGCGGTAATACCGTCAGGGCCAGGCGATAAGCCCTTCTGCATTCCGTGAACCGCTTGTGTTATATCTGTTAGTGTTAATTCAGTATCTATTGTTAGTTTATGTTCCTCTGTAAGTATGTTTTGTGAATTTCATAAAGTTTTCTTGTACGTGCGCCTGTGTGTTTTCCTCTGTGTAAAGGTTCTTATAATAATCTTCAAAGGCTAAGGCTATTTGTTGTGGCTCGACGTGTATATTTCCTTCCCTGTCAATTATCTGGCCTATCTGTCTGCTGCGCTGTATGTTTTGTTCTAAAGCTAGGTATTGTTTACTCGGTATCTCTTGTGTTATAGTTTGTAACTTTGTTCGCAGTAAAGCCCCCTGAAATCGGTGATGTCTGTGGAGATCTAATTCTTCCTGTAATGCTATGATGTGTGGTGAATTTTTGTCGATTACAATTCAACTCAACTCAAATACGAATGGTCCCGTTCAACTGTTCTGATAACTTGTTGTGATTTGGGGCCTATATTGTGCAGCTTGTTTTGAATCTTTCGTAGATCTGGTTGCTTGTTATCAGCTTCTTGGCTTCTGATTGGTTAATTTTGTTCATTCCTGTCTTGATAAGGCATTTCATGTCTGGACAGAGTCGCGCACTTGTTGAGGCCTGGAGTTATTGTGTACCCACCCCGTCATATGGTGCTGTTTCCTTCAGGGAGCTCTACCATTCGTCGTCCCACCTGTTGTTTCTCCTCCTTCCACGTCTTGTGACTTCCTCGAATCTTCTTGTTCGTCTTTGGTTTTGAGTGTCTTCTCTGTAGCTCGATCTTGGTGGGGAACGATTTGCCATCGCCCGACAGAATTGGTCTTGATCTGGGTAGCCGTCCTCATCCAGTTCAATTACTATTTCTTCTTCTGATGGTTCTTCGTCTGTCTGGGACTTTGCATTTTCTGGTTCTTTCTGTGCTTTAAGTAATTCAATCTGTTCTCTTTCTTCTTGTATTAGCTTCAGCGTTTCTTCTGTCTTTTCTCTTTCCTCTTGAATTTTCCGTAAGGTGTCGTCAGTGTCAGCTTTTATGGCGGCCATTCGAGCGACATCCTGCTCTATCTTCTGCTGGACTTGCTTCAGGTCGTCCAGGATGCGCTGAATGGCCGTTATCTGGATTTCTTGCCTCTTGTCATTTTTGTCTTCGAGGTTTTTGACCTGTGTTCTCAGCTCCTTCAGGTTACCTTCCAATTGTGCTTTATCACTCTTAGTGAGTCGGTTGGTGGTCTCGTACTGCCTCCTGGCCTCCTTATATGACAAGTTAGACTTTATGGCTATCTTCATAGCTTCTTTGCTGTCTTGGTGGCAGGGGCAGCCGAGGTACCTGGCGCCATGGTTGCCGAGGCAGTTGGCGCACTTTCTTTTGTTGTTAGGCCTCCTGAAGTCCGAGTCGTTCTTCGCTTGTTGGCACTGACTGTAGTTATGGGGACCAGAGCAGTACCTGCACACCTCGACATCACTCTTGCAGGTGGCCCGGGTGTGCCAAAATTTCTGGCACTTGGAGCACTGCAGCACTCTTGGTATGTAGTGCTCTGGTCTTTGATCTCTTCCGCCCCATATGATGTACGGAGGGATCACTCGGTCCACTGATGTAACAATGACGACTGTAGAGGGGATGTTGTTCTTCCCGATGATCCGCTCCACCCTGGTGATCTTAAGCTTCTTGTTCTTTTCAACCAGCATCTCCCTGATCTTTTCATTTGAGTGATGGGTCTGGACTCGTCTGATGACCCATCGTTTCGTCGTGCGGTGCCGGGCGGCTTCCAGAACTATGCCGTGGTGAAGCTGTATAGTGCTCTTCTCCTCTTGTGCGATCTTATATAGCAGGGCTGTGGTCTTTGGATTTTTCGTGATGGAGACCACTACTCCATCGTGTGTCTTGCGCAGCTGGTTGATGCTGTGTCTTCCCTGCTCGTTTTCCAACAGACTGATTATCTTGTCTGTTGGTAGCGCCGACAGTTTGGCTTCTCCCACGCTTGTTTGCTTGAGTAGAATTTTGCCGGTGAAGTCTACGATAGTGTTTGATGCTTCCTCCTGTGTGGAGGTCTCTGGTAATTTGGTCTGCATCTCCATAGTGTTGATGACTTCACGGCTGCTACTGGCTTCAGTTGTGGTTTCTATGACGGGAACGGTTTCAGCTGGTGTAGGTGCCGAACTGCTGCTTGAAGATATGGGCCCAGCAGACGCAGCGGCCTTCCTCGTCTCTGCCTTTCTTCTTCCCGGCTGAATATAGCGCATGTCTCTGCGCGGCACTTTTAACGCGAGGCATCCTCTGCGTTATCCGATAAGGCGACTTGATATCGACAGCGCGTCGAGAGGATTACAATTATCTAAAATTTTTCCAACGTTTATTTCATACAAAGCAATGTACAAGGTGTAATGTGTGTTTCTTTGTTTGTATATATTACAGAGCGTTGCCGTTTGTTAGTGTTATGTGTCACATGCGTTAATTAAAACAAATACATGCATATATGACATTTATGGCATAGTGCATGTAAACACACATTCCTTGTTTCATTTCCATCTCCACAAGTGGAATGCATGTTACACCTGTCCATCTCTCTCTCTCTCTCTCTCTCTCTCTCTCTCTCTCTCTCTCTCTCTCTCTCTCTCTCTCTCTCTCTCTCTCTCTCTCTCTCTACACACACACATACACACAGACATTCTGTCTTGATCTATCTCTTGCTGTCTGTAGATAATAGTACATGGATTTCTGTGATCTTGGGCAATAACCTTTACATTTTCATTCTATTTAAATTGTGGCTTCCAAATTTATTTATTTATTTTATTTTATTAATTTTTAATTTTTTTTTTTGGGGGGGGGGGGGGGGGGGAGGGGGGGGGGTATTTCCCTATGCATATATTCATATAAATACCTGTATATCAACACAGTAACGTCACTGGGGTTGGTGTCACCCAGTGCGGTAAACTCTTGGTGTCACCCCTCTAGACTTTCACCATGGTCTTCTTCCGAGTGTTCCTGTACCATATATAATCGCATATAGTAATGTTTGTAAAATAAGTCAAAAAGTTAATAAGGACATAAGAAAGAAAACAAATTGAACAATATAACGTCAATACTTCAGGTAAAACATAAATAAAGAACTTCGACAAACTCGGACAAAATTAAATTTTTGTTATTTTGCTATGTCTGCTTTGTCAAATTTGCAATTTTTTTTATTTTGGTGTCACCCCTTGATGGTGTCACCCGGTGCGGCCCGCACCCCCCGCACCCCCTAGTGACGCCCCTGCGTGGGCGGTCATGTTCTGCCATCTCACTCGATCACCAGAGTCGTGGATCAGCTCCGTGTTTCTGTCTCGACCATGCCACAAGGCCAAGCCATCCAGGTACTTGCTTCTAGGTCTTCCCCTTGGTCTGTTCCCCTCGATCTTACCAGTTGTCACCAAGTTCTTCAGATCATTTCTTCTCATAACATGCCCAAACAATTGTGACAGTCTACGTCTAATGTCTCTAATCAGTTTACGATCTTCATTTGTTTCTTGAAGAACTTGTTCATTGGTTTTTCTGGCTGTCCATGGTATTCTTTGCATTTTCCTCAGAAACCACATTTCTACAGCCATCAGATGTTTTTCAGCCTGACTGCTCATTGTCCAAGCTTCACATCCATATAAGAGTACAGGTTCTATGTAGCATCTCAACATTCTTTTTCTCGTTTCAATTGACATCTTTTTATTGGTCAGTATGTTTTTCATCTTGCTAAAGGCTACCTTTGCCATGGCGATTCTTGTTCTAATCTCTTCAAGGCATCTCCTATGAGATGTTATTACTGTTCCAAGATAATTGTACCTATTCACTTGTTGAAGAATATTCCTATTTACTTGTGTCACCGCCTCACCTTTAGATATATTATTAGAGGGCTGCAACTCCAGCCCAAGGGATAGAAGCGAGTCGCTCAGGGCCCGAGTAATCTAGAGCCTTCTCGAAAGGCTGGTCATCGAGTCCATGGTTCCGTGGACACTGATGTGGCCCGCCTATTGCGGGGTCCACGAGGAACTCGGACAGAGTTACCGCCCGTGTCGGATTGGGACACGTGGAGACCGGCAGAGGACAGACGGACTTGAGAGAGGCAACAAGGCCTGCCTGAGAGGGACTCAATAGATATTCATAGATATATATATATATACATAGGCTAGATAGTGTGCTAGATTGTTGTATGATAACTATGTGGTTGATGTTAACTATCTGTGATATGTAATATAGCGCGGGCTGTTAACCCACTGCGCCAACGCAATACAATAAATGTTCTATATCATAGCGAACGAAGTTATTGTTGCCTGTGTGAACCCGAGCTCAGTTACCTAGATAGGAGCAAGACGATGACACTTGTATATTACATTGTGGTATTTCGTTCTTCCCAGTGAAGACCATATCCTGTGTCTTTTTACAATTTAATTCTAACCCTAGTTGTTCACTGTGTGTAACAACCGCATCTACTAAATTTTGCAGGTCCTGTTCATTGTCTGCAATCAAGACTGTATCATCTGCATATCTAATGTTATTGATGCATCGTCCCCCAATGTTGATGCCTTCCATATCTTCAATACTTCTGAAAATACTTTTACTGTACAGGAAAAACAGATCTGGAGACATTACACATCCCTGTCTCACACCTCTCTTAATAGGCTGATCCACACAACATGATTTTCTTGGCATCTATAAAGAAGGTAGTTTGCTACTGCTTTCCTTCGTAGCAGTGACCATACTGGTCAGTGACCGTAGCCATTGTCTCCTCAAAAAAAAAAAAGATCCTCTGCCTACCGTCGTGAAGGTGGAGACCATAACCTACAACTATCTGTCGGCTGCTCTCCATCTTCATCAACTAGTGCACCCATGGCTTCACGTAACCCTGATCGGTCCCGTAGGCTAGCGGAGGGAAGGAGGCGCCTTACTTCTCCTTTAATAGGTGATACTCCTACCCCGCTACCCAATGAAATAATACATAGATAATATTAGTTAGTTAGTTAGTCACAGTTCCAACTTCACAGCAACGGGTCGTCTCCATTATGCTCCATTCCTGTGCCAGTGAATATCACACAAAACGCTCCCCACTGCCCAATGTGAAAAGTGGACAAATCAAGAGTCTCGACAAACAACAGCCCGCAAAGATACACTGTGCATAATGCCGCCGCCAGAATGTCAACACACCAGTCCCCCACGAAACACCCAATTCATCTCTGATGGAATCGGCAGTCATTTTCCTATCTGGATGTTTCCTAGACGTTCACCCCCACAGTCCACGAAAATACAGTTCATCGTCGATGGCAGTGGCAGTCAACCAGAAGCCCAGCAGCCACGCATTCTGCATAAGGCAAAAACCGGTCAACTCTGGGACATAGCCACCTGCCATCGCTCCGAACATGCAGTCACGTTCCATAAAAAACTTGGGCAGATTCAAAAGCCCTTCACACGAAACCCACAGCTCACAGTGTCGCGCCACGCACTCACTCAGTAGCAGGGCGGCGGAACCATCAAGCCTCCTTAGTCGCCTCTTACGACATGCGTGGTAGGCTACAGTGTTGCTATTCTTTGCTTCCCTTATGGGCCCCGGCAAGACACGGGATACATAGATACTATAAAATATGAAAGCTATAGGTAGACAGAGATTCTTCTTCTTCTGCTGCGTTCATCCGGAGTTTTTTTTTTTTTTTTGGACGTGATTGCGTTGTGCCTGTTTACAGCAGAGCTGCGTTCTTGCGCCGTTAAGCCAACACATCCGACTTCTGCGGGCATTTGTTGACCGGGGTAACCTTCCCGGGGAGACAGAGATTCAAACCTTTCCCCCTCCAAATGACGACAGCGCATGGCTGAGGGAATTACATATTATCATCAATATTCCATCGTGCTCCTCTTGTACGCTGCTATGTCGAGGTGAACTGGTTAGACATAAACAGCGGGAGAGTCCCTTTTATGGGCTTCATTTATGGAGATTTCCGTGGATTCTGTTATTCTCTCTGTCCATCGTTCGCATAGTCGGTGTCAACAACTCATCTGACAGGCATCATCGGATACTTCTCCCACACCATACAAGAAAACTTGCAAGTCGTGTGCGAGGAAAATAAATGGTACATTTTATTGCCGTTGGCTCGCTACAAGTATATTACAGTCGCTATTAAACCCACACACAAAGCCACAGAATTACCTATCACTAATTGCTAACGCCTATGCTAATTTTCTATCTATTTGGTTACACAAAAACCCCTATCGCTATTCTACGATGTGCACACTACAAGTCCCGTCCCCGGTCTGACGTTCTCTCATCCCGTGGTCACACACCACGCGGATCGACCTTGACTTTGGTGCGTGTTACCTCACATGGCACGTTGATCGCAGCCGTGGTATGTTGAGTGGGCACTCAACTTCTCCGTGGCTACCACGAGGCGTGATGCTGTCGTGATCAGAGTGCTAACTCTCTGAACAACGCCTGCGTGTCTCATGAGAGAATGGTTAACCATCTCCCATTTCATCATCTCCCCTGCCCTTCCCTCGGGCACCGTATCACCTCCTGGTCACCTCGAGGTTGACTGCTCTCCCCGGTGGAGGGGTTGCGTTCGAGTCTTTGACACACACCCTCCCCTCCTGTGTTGCGTCATCAACTTTCACTCATTGGTTGTGACGCAAGAGGTTTCTAAAAAATTAGTGTCTCTAATTTTTGTCAAAGACTAGATAATTCGGCTTTTGGCACTCTAATAGACTTTTACTGACCATTGTCACAATGTAGTACAACTTTACTTGGCTACTGGCAATCGCCACAAACTTGTCTGGTTGGCGTGAGCCCTCTTCTCACATGCTATACTATATTCATTGGAGGTATGTCTGAACCGGACCGTTGTCTTATAAGACCTGCCCTCTCATAGTAAATTAACTTACTACCCATACAAAGTTGACTTTCTTAGGGTCAACACATGAATTGCTTCATGTCCCCCATATAATATTTAACAACCATTACACAAGGTGTGTGCGACAGGTTTTACCTATTACGCTTCCGCGTCTCATCTCATCATGTTCCTCTTGTACCTTGCGGTGTCGAGGTGAAGTATAAACTTCGTGAGAGTGCCCGGTTATGGGCTTCGTATATCGACATTCCCATGGATTCTGTTATTCCCTCAGTCCAACGTTTACGTGGTCGGCCTCTTCCTCTGTTTCCATCTGGTCTGTACATCATTGCTTGTTGTGGCATGCTGTTGACTGGTAGCCTACTTGCATGGCCAAACCATTTGACTTGCTGCTTTCTAATAAAATCTAAAGCAGCTTTAACCCCTACTTTAGTCCTGATTTCTTCATTTCTGATCTTATCTCTTCTTGATACGTTGAGTATTCTTCCGCGTGTAAAGTTCCATTTCACTGTTAAGTTAGTGTTTCGTTGTCTATTATGTCCCCTGACCCGAAGTTATCTCCCTTTGATCTACAAAATGTGTATGTAATTTATATGTTTCTTTTTCTGGTTGTTTGCGTGTTTGGATGTAATTAATATTCTATTCTAGCTTCTAACCTATGTTTCTAACGTTTATGTGTATGTATGTTAGTTTTTAAGTGCCACAATTTGGTTAAATGTGGCCACAAACAGGTGTATAACACTAATTCGTGACTACTTTCCCTTGTTATGAAACTTAAAATACTTTAATCTAAGCTGTCAACTATACTACAGACAACACATTCACACTAGCACATTTTAACCAACGACAACCAACACCCAACGGAGACAAAAATTAAAAGTCGCGCTAGGCAGCAGAAAACTCGCCGACCGATTTCACTCTCTCGTATATTTTCCATTCGCTCTCACTTTCACACTTCTGTCACACTCCTTTCACCCTTAATTCTGTCACACATCTTTTATTCTCCCGATTATTTAAAAACCTTGGAGTGACACTGTACAGGTTTGGCTCAGTTTGAGAGAGTTGAGCTCAATGACTGTGCAAAAATCGCTGCACGAGTCATGTATTTACCATATATTTACATGGACGAGAAAGGGTTGATGGTTTGTCCCCTTGGTCTTATCATCCACTATGTTCTACTAAAATAAAACTCTAAATCCTAACATACTAATATTAATTCTATAAATATGTATTTAATGTGTTAACTAATTTACTAAATTTTGTCATGTTAATTATATGATATGCTTATATTAATCCTTATGTTTATCTAATCTAAGGGATGTAATCTAACTATTTAAATGGAATTGATGTGATCTGAGTTATGTACCTTAATGCCATGGATAATGTGAACACAAATTATGTACTTTTCTAAAACTATTTTAACTAATGTTTTTAAATACACAAAGAAATTATATGAATGATGTTCTTAATTTAAATGGTGTAAATGATGTATGTTCACTTATCTAATCTCTTTATCCTATTATGATGTAAAATGATGATAATAGTAACTGGTGATGTTTGCTAGATGGTATGGTTTCATTAGGATGGAATGAACTGAACTGCACTGAAGCTAAATGAAATGTAACAACATAAATGGTACTATTCCTATCGAAACTTTAATTTAGTTTGTAATTACCTATTCTTACGTCTACACTACTATTCTAATTTAATTTTAAGCTAAGTAAGTGGGTTAATTACTGAACTGTCTAAACTATTAATATAAATGAAAACTATTATATCTCCTATTCTACTTCTAATTTATCACCATCTTAAAATGTTATCTTACATATCAGAATAAGTTTATATACATGGTATTCAGTTATCTCAGGTTAGTTGTTGCCTGAATGTTTGTACATTGGTTTTCTAGGCATACTATATATACACAATTGGCCTGGGTATCTGAAATACATTGCACAGTCATACTTGAGTCCTATGGGTAGTGCACCTGTAGAGTTAGCTGGTGTCGTAGATCACTCTTTTCGTGTCTGTATTTATGTACTGTTCTGACACTGTTTTTCTGTGCTTAGCACAACCGATACACCGGAATGGAGCTTAGTAGGTAATGAGCTGTCCCAGTTCACACGGTGTTAATTTGTCTTCGGAGCACAGTTCTTCTTTTGATGTCTACGGACACATGGTAGTTCATTGTTCTTGGTACATGACTAAGCACATAATGTCGGTGTATGTGTAACATATTTCACATAGAATATTATTATGTACTCATTTAATAACTACTACTCTACACTTCTATGTGGAATTTCAGGTATTTCTACCTCAGATGGTAAAATTAGTGACCACCTGTATATCCGGTCATTTCGATGCACACCACTCTGTATGACCGTGATCGGGGAGTTGTCGGTCTGGACAATGCAGTGAACATCCGCCAGAAATCGATGGAGCTTTCTCACCGCATAGAAGACGCTTAGGGTTTTTCAACTCTGATCTGGAATATCTGGACTCAGCAGGTGTGATCTTACGGTTCACGTAGCAAATCGGGTGGAAGATGCCCTCAAAAAATTGGCCTAGTACTGCTGGCATCTGTCCTAGAATAATAAACGAGCCTAGGATTAGGCAAGCGGAGGATTGGAACATTACAAAAAAGGATTTTCAATTTTGACAATGCAGAAATTAATAATGCATCTTTGACATTTCACTTTACAGATGTTTTTAAAACATTGGAAAATACACTTGTAATTTCCCTTAAGTTTGATATTAGTTTGCTATAGTAATATAATAGTCCCAAAAGGCTTCTGACCTGCTGCTTTGTGGTAGGCATGGTCAGTTTCATAATTTGTGGCATAATTGTATTGTCGGTCTTAAGTTGACCCTGTGAAATGACATGACCCAAAAAATGAATTTCTTTTAGGCCCACTTCAACTTTGCTCGGTTTGACAGTGAGACCGAAGAGTCGCACTCTGTCAAAGACATGTCTCAGTTTCAGTGAGTGTGTTGTCCAGTCATCAGTATTCTGATATATTCATGTGTATTATGTAAGTTCACTAAATGTATGTACATTGTCGGATTTGCCAGTCTCGCTAACTAGTGTAGTTGCGTTGTGTATGTCTGTCGTCTGCTCACTAGGTGTGGATGCACTATGTTCGTCTGTCTCTATTTATGTGTCTTGTTGTGAAAAGTAAAGTTTCAACATGTTGACATGGAATATCTTTAAGTGTCTGTTTATCGATATTCCATAGTCACCATTTGAAATCTCACGTACCACCTTGAATGGTCCTTGCCATTTTATTTGTCTGGAAGTAATTGAAGTATGTTTTGATCTGGTTTACGACCAATTGTTCAAGCTCCCTTGTTTGTGTATTGGTAACTTTGACCCTCCCTCTCAAAGGTCTAGAAGCCAGAGTAGAAGGTAGTACTTTAGCTGTGGGATGTTTAATCTTATGTATTAATTGTTGACCGACATTACAAAAACGATAAAATAATTTCATATTATTCAAAAACCCTGGCCAATGAAAATGAGTCTGAAATCTAGGCCTGGTTTTGTCTTTTGCCCGGTGACCAGCAAGCGGTGACTCATGTGCAGTTTTTTGCACAGTTAGGCGGTGTTGTACAGGTCGCACCGTTTGCTGATTCTCATGGTTATCAGTTGTAAAATATCTAGTAAGAAAGCCATTATTAGGTTTAAAGAACCATGAGACATTTTTGGTTAATTTGGCTCTTTCTTTCATTAATTTTAAATAAGGAGACACACTAGGATCATCTTTCTGCTGTTCTATGAATTTCTGTCTGTTGGTATCATCTGTGCTAGTTGGAGAAAGCAAAAGTAGTCTCTCCTCTTGTAGTGTGTCTTGATGTTTCAAAGTGTCTGCTCTGGTTGTTGCATTAGCTGCATTTAATTTCTCCCATGCAACTATTTCATCACTAGTACACTGTTTCAGTTGGGGTAAGCAACCCAAAATTAAATCAGTACAAGGGTTGTCAAGTATTGCACAAGTAAAGGTACCCGAAAGGAAAGGAGTGTTAATACGGGCTTTGGCCAAAGGGTAAATTTCAATGTTACCCGAAAAGGTTCGGCATTTAACAGAGTCGCCTGTATAATCACCTGGACTCGCTAGATCCTTTCTAAGACCAATAAGGGTACTGCCGCTGTCCAGCAAACATTGGCATGGTCTGTCATTGACCATTGCATTGTGGAACACTAACTTGCCTCTGGAGGCTAATGCTGCATTTACACTCTCAGTTGAGCATGGTACTGTATGTCCACATTCTAATTTTCCGTCTGCATGAAATTGGTAACATTGGTCACAATTGTCAAAGCTTAACACATCGTTCACACAACAGACATCTTCAGACTCTTTGAAAGGTAATACATTCTCAACTTCACACTCAGTCTCGCTACCACTATCAGAAGAAGTATCAATCAAAATAGCATTGTTGGCTTTCATACGTTGGCGGCCAAGGCACTTATTTGAATAATGGCCATAGCTGGAACAAAAAAAAAACATTTGATTGCACGCCTGTATGCAGATCTTTTATTTTGTTGCTTCTTGATAACATTTTCAAGATGCGCCGAATAGTTTGGCGATTTATCACACATAGAATAAGTGTCATGCAAAAGTTGACAGTAAATACATTTTGATACTTTCCTATCTTTGATGTCGTGTTTCTGAAAGGGTTTTCTGTTACTCTGATAGTTTTTTGGTTGGTCTTTCACAAAGGAAACTATTTCAGAGTCATTTGAAGTCTTAAAAATATCTCTGTTGGAAGAAAAATATGCTGAGCCTTTCTTTTCAAACTGCTCGATGTTTTCAATGTCTGACTGCTGCAAAAATTTAGCAAAAGGAGATGGTATAGTGGATATAACTTTATCCATAGCTATTAAATTTTTTAATCTATCAAAGTCTTTTCCTATGTTAGCTGCTTTCAGCCACCTGTTTAGTACACTCTGAACATTTGAAACATAATCAATAAAAGTCTCACTAGGTTTAGGTCTTAAATTTGAGAACTGAACCTGATACCCAGGGGCATCAAGTAAAAAGTGCTGCATAATCCTCTCATGGATGTATTGATAGTTAGATCTAAGCTCAATCGGTATAGATTCTATCACTTTCAGGGGCTCACCACTCAGATTCTTCATATAAATCATAGCCCACATCTCTATTGGAACTTGGTGATATTTAAATTGATACTCTACATTCTCTGTCCAGGCTGATATGGAATCTTCTTTACAATATGGTTTGATAATATTTTTGTATTTATTGAACTTATTTTCCTCTTGTTGACTTTTTAATTTAGTGGCAGAGATCTCTGCGTGTGAGTCTACATCCATACCTTTCATCTTCAACTGTGTCTCTGATTCTACTTGTATTTGTTTTTCTTTAACTCTTGCATTTTCATCTATCTCTTTTTGCTTTAGTTCTCTCTCTTGATCTAGTTGCTTTTGCTTTAATTCTAGTTCTTTCTGTTTAATCTCTATTTCTTTCTGTTTATTTTCCTTATCCTGTTCTAACTGTTGTTGTTTAACCTCCCTATCATGTTCTAACTGTTTTTGTTTAACTTCTCTATCATGTTCTAACTGTTGTTGTTTAACTTCTCTATCATGTTCTAACTGTTGTTGTTTAACCTCTAATTCTTTATGCTTAATCTGTTTGTCATCTTCTAGCTGTTTCTGTTTTGTTATCTCAGCTAGTTGTGCCATCTCCATTTGATGTTGTCTATCCCGTTCTTCTTTTTCCTTTTGTTGTTGTCTATCTCGTTCTTCTTTTTCCTTTTGTTGTTGTCTTTCTCGTGCACGTTCGTCTCTCTCAACATCCTTTGCTTCTTTAAATTTCCTATCAGCATATTCTTCTAGCTCTTTACCTGTATATTGCATTTCTTTGCCTGCTTTTACGAAATCAGCTAAAGTAGCCATGATGTTGAGTAATGCTTGCGTTGACCTACACTGAACTGTTTATTTACTTATATATCTTTGATATGTTATGTTTGTCAATCGCTGAGCACTACCAATTGTACTCTCAGTTTATTTGCTGAAAAATTTTATTCTGAAAAATCGGCGTACAAAAGTATGCTAGTGTATCACAAGCTGAAAAAGAGATGCACTATTAATCACATTGCATGCCAAAAATATTGGGTATACTCAACTTAATGTTCCCGAGAATCAGGGAACAGCGATCCGGCAACACAGGTCACCTTGTTTGCCACTTTGGCATAGACACACGTTTAGTAATCAGGACACCTTGTTTGGCACACCGACATACACACGCGTTATCAGCTCAGCTGTTGTTCACCCTGATTTGCAGAGCAGCAATAATTAATAACTAGTAAACGAAATGATCTTCTAGACAAATTGGGACAATGACAATGACAAGCCCACGAACAACAAGAATTTGGGTTAATTAATATTTAAGGTCAATGTCCTGTCTTCGTTCTATTCGTATATGCCTTTTGTCACTATCCTAGTTTAGTTTATGTAAGTGTTGTGCAAACCAAGTCTAATTTGCATAGCCAGCAAGTAGTCCCATCGTGACAGTAAACGCAGAAAAAGTACGAACAAAACTATCCATAACTGCTTTTAAATAAATAATAATATCATAATAATGTTTAAATAAATGAATATATTCATTTACTAACTTAAATAAACAAATAATAAATAATATAATGTACAGATTCAGGCGGGCAGCCGCTTGACGATCTTGTAAACACTCGAATGCTGGATGCAAATGGCGTAGGAAAACTGTTTGTCAATTCTCCTACGTCAGACGCGCAGCGCTATTTTTAGCTTGCAAAAATCGATAATGCCGGCTGGCTGTGTATCGCTCCGCCATGAATCATCTTTGGTGTTTATTCATCAATAAATATGTAAATACATAAATAAATGGAAGAAAATAAGAATATAAATACTTACAACTTTGACGAACACATGATTTAACTAAACAATCATTTAATAAACTCAATTACACAATATATTTCGTCACGATAGGCACAAACTTAGCCCGCAACTTGTTCTTGTCTGCACAAATTACCATCACTGACACAAATTAAACCCTAGTCTGGAGCCGTGGAAGAGTGGATTAGCTTGACTTTTCGTACAAGCACCACTTCTGACACCACAATTAATCCTTGCCTGTCAACAACTTATCTGACAGGCATCATCGGATACTTCCCCCACACCATACAAGAAAACTTGCAAGTCGTGTGCGAGGAAAATAAATGGTACATTTTATTGCCGTTGGCTCGCTACAAGTATATTACAGTCGCTATTAAACCCACACACACAAAGCCACAGAATTACTTATCACTAATTGCTAACGCCTATGCTAATATTCTATCTATTTGGTTACACAAAAACCCCTATCGCTATTCTACGATGTGCACACTACAAGTCCCGTCCCCGGTCTGACGTTCTCTCATCCCGTGGTCACACACCACGCCTGATCGACCTTGACCTTGGTGCGTGTTACCTCACATGGCACGTTGATCACAGCCGTGGTATGTTGAGTAGGCACTCAACTTCTCCGTGGCTACCACGAGGCGTGATGCTGTCGTGATCAGAGTGCTAACTCTCTGAACAACGCCTGCGTGTCTCATGAGAGAATGGTTAACCATCTCCCATTTCATCATCTCCCCTGCCCTTCCCTCGGGCACCGTATCACCTCCTGGTCACCTCGAGGTTGACTGCTCTCCCCGGTGGAGGGGTTGCGTTCGAGTCTTTGACAGTCGGCTTCTTCATCTGCTTCCGTCTAATCTGTACATTATTGCTTGTTGTGGTATACTGTCAGTTGGTAGCCTAGTTATGTGGCCGAACCACAGGTAGTTACATACATAAATGAAATGGGTGTAAATGCGGTCGGACTGCGGAAATGTAAACGGTTGGAAAACACGAAGTGTAGTTAACTGATTGCCTGCCAGATGCCACTTGATAGCCCAAGTAACCCACATTTTACACCCAGATGCCACTTTATAGTCACTCATGTATAGTGGTTTAATGTATCCGTGTTTCCTTTCCAGTCCACCTTTCTAGTGTCTCACTTATTTAAACTCCAAAAGCGAAAGATTTTGTTTACTTCCGAGTGCTTCCGTGTGCACAGAACAGGCATGGTTTCGTGTAAACTTTTAGGAGAATGTTTGTTGATATTTCGAAATTCAAAGTGACCATATCTTCTGGTTCTTGACCTCATATATTTTAATAAAATTACCGTTTTAAACAGTTTTATATTATAGTTATTGTGATGTAAACGACTTTGTGATAGATTCTAAAACGAACCTGTGCAGTATTCAGATAATTATGTAGAAGACGGTCATAATATTGAAAAAAAATCTAACAGTGAAGTTTACTAAGAATATGATGGCTTTTCCATTTTGTGTGAAAATGATGTACTTCATAATGTTATGATTTCATTGCGTTTTATTCATGTTATGGAGCAGTTCTTGTGATATTCTTGAAGACAACTGGTGTGTGTAATATAATTCACTAAATTTAACTGGATTAGCGACTTCGGATATAAAATAAGGACTTGGTAAGTGAATTTTTTTCATAATTTTTAACACTTTATTTTTAATTGTTATTACTAAAACTCTCATTATTGTCATAATATTTGTAACCTATCAATTAATTATTAACACTGTCAGGTTCCCTGTGCAATTCTCTTTAATTTGATATGTAATACAATGCATCTGCTACCATGTTAACCATTTTAAAAGCATTATTGTGACAAACACCTTCTTCAAATTTTCTGCCTTGAATTTCTGTTTGGGTGTGACCAATGTTTTGTTTGGCAGGCAATCAGCTTTACTAATTTAGTAATTACAATTACAAAAAAAAATAAGTCCTCTTCCGCAAACAATAACAAGGAACAAACCAAGACAACAGCGGTGTGTATACGGCCGGTACTGGACATTCACATCTGCGGACAGGTGGTTTACTTCCAAGCATGTATAACTATACAGCTTCAGGCAATCCCCCGGCAGGTGAGATAATACCGCTGGGATGTGAAATGTTACGCCTTCACATATTATAAGCAATGAGTAATGAAGTAAATTGGGAACTTCCCTCTCTCCCCAGCTTTCCTTCCCAGAGAATTGCAAGAAAAGGCTGACTTTCCTTCCCAGAGAATTGCTAGAAAATGCCGACAATAGTTTGATATCCATTTGGTGACACAAGACGACACAATAGACAGAGAAATCGAAATCGGACGCCATGAAGCAAGTTTTCTTATATATCGAATACAAAGCAAACTGAAACATCCAAATACACAAAAGGGGGGGGGGGGAAGTGTTCAAATGACAACCTTAAAAGTATGATAGCTAAAATAACCATGCCACCACACTACAGTCGGTAGAAGACATCAGCTGCAAAACTCGACCATGCATGAGCATGTCTACAATGTCTTGCCTTGAGCTGGTTGAGAACCTATGCTGCATTAGTAGATGCATGGCATAATACAAGAAGTAGGTTACCATGTTCCCGATAATGTCGTAGAGGTATGAAATGTTACCCTTCCATGTATACAAGATTATAATAATATACGATATGATGATCAGATAAGCAGGAAGAATAGAAGGAAACAAGATGCAGCTATTCAAGAAGCAAATTGAAGTAGCAACTTGGGAATAGAAGCTACATGTAGACTAGCCAGAATGTGTTTTACTTTTGGGGCAGGTTATGCAGAGGTTACACTTGAAAACTTAGGGGCAACCTGATTTGGAAAGAGCAAGTGGAAAATAAAGAGATATGTACGTAAATGGGTGGCCACATTGGGACAAGGACCTTAACCTGAGCCGAGACTAGTGATCGTGCGAGGTGGTGTACCATAAGCTATCACATATGTCGGTATGGCATATGGTGGCGATGGAGTTGGTAGTGTTGATGGTGACGAGCACCCGTTCTCATTGGCATGCGTATGAAAGTTACCAATGTTCTCAGATTACATGTGTAATAATACCACGTCACGATTCATATGTGCGTCGTGGCCACGTCCCAGAGTTCAGTGTCATAGCCACGTCACAGTGTTTAATGCAAAATCCACGTCCCAGTTTTCATTGTCATAGTCACGTCCCAGAGTTCAGTGCCACAACTACTTCCCATTGTTCAGTGACAGTTACATCTCAGTTTCAAACTTTGCAAGAATTTCAGCTGACAATAAACGGATTATCTTCCTTGTCTTGTGACTAGACTTGTCTTTTCATTATATTATGGTCATTGTTGTTATTGCTGTAAGCATTATCATAATCACCGTTATCACCATCGTGGTTATCATTATCATCATTATTATCATCATTGTTATCATCATCACCATCATCATCATACAACAAATGATTAATGTTTAATTACATGAACCGTTCTTCCATTACTCTTACCCCGTTACACCTCAGAAAAGAATTTATATTAGGGTCCACCCCCCCCCCCCCCCCCCCCCCCCGCCCAACCTTAGATTAATCATCCAGTGACTGAATTAGCCACTTGCGGATATTAATCTGAAAGGAACTGTTGTTAATAGGGATTAGACTTAATAATGGGACAGGGGAGGTTAATCAACATCCAGTGACCAATGTCAGATTTGCATCCTGACTTAGACCGGGACTTGGTTAACCAGGTTATTTATAGAATGCGACAAGAACTCACAAAACATGTCTTTAAAAAAAAAAAAAACCTTACGATTCTAGCGAAGTCTTTATCAACGGACAACAAAAACAAAGTGATTAAAATATAAACACTAATGAACAAACCCCTTTCCCTAGAGACGCTTGATAATCCGTAAATATAACACCGCAAACGGATGACGGAAAGGGGGGGGGGGGGGAAATTAAAACGGCAACGGATAATGGATAACTTTGAAAAAAGAAAAATAAAGTGTCAAAGTGTGGAGCGGCTCATAGGTGGCTAGAATGCGGGTTCTCCTTCGGGAGACTCGAGTTGGAATCCTCGGTTAGGTGTGAAGTATTTTTCTGTCGGGGGCAAAAAGAAAACTCCCCCCTATACAGTTCGCGGCGACTGCACTAGCCAGGCGGCCTTAATTCTTCAGGCTCAACCACCCCCCCCCCCCTGCCATACACCGCTAGGTACTCTTTTTTTTTTTTTTTTGCATATCCTTTACAGGGCATCGCTGTCAACACCAGCATCTTTCAGCTGATTGTTGATTTCTTGGCAAGATTACGCTCAGTAGTTTGCCATTGATTTCTGAGCGGTCGGCTCACATACCCCGTCAGTTACCGATGCGATTCGAACCACTGCTGATTCTCACCGTCATCACGTTACCGACGAGGCTAGGTACTATACTGGCAGTAAATGACTGTTTTGACAGTATTGTAAAAGGAGTTTAAGAAATATGTATAGATTAGACAATCTATTTATTTATCAAAAATAAAACAAATAATAAAAGATAAATATAAAAAGGCACTAGTAGGTGACATAATCTCTGAGCTAGGCATGTCAGTAAGTATATACATAGTCAAGTATGTAAGTATAATATAAGTAGATAGGTGGGTATCCTTTGGGGTCGTGTGTATGGTGCCGAAGAGCAGATAGATCGTCACGACCTAGAGAGAATGGTGCTGCAGGGAGTACCTGCCGACACCCAAGTCTTAAAAGTCGAGAGGATCGACACCCAAACCTCCAAGGAAAGGCCAGACGGACACATAATCAGCCTGATATTGTTACTATTAGTACTGGGACTCTCCGCTGACTGTTGCAGATGAGGACGGAGCACGTATGGGAATGTTCCGAGAGCTGTGATGTCGGTTCTTGGCTCAATACAACACAACCCAGACAGGTAGATAGGCAGGTGTTAGGTAGGTAGGCAGATGTAAGAGGGCAGGTAGGTAGGTAGAATGACAGGCAAGCCGGTTAGTGGGTTGGTAGGTAAATAGGGAAGTAGCTTATGTAGTTAGGTGGGCAGTTGTTTAGGTTAATATTTATGTCTATCGGATAAACAGCCATTCAGAAATACTGACCGATATCTGTCATATACAGACAGACAGACGAATGACAAGAGAGACAATCAGAATATTTGGTTTACAGATAGGTCAGTATTGGGTGGGTGAATGTCTGATGGCTGCAGAAATATTGTTACTGAGGAAAATGCAAAGAATACCATGGACAGACAGAAAAACCAATGACCAAGTACTACAGGAGGCAAATGAAAATCGTAAATTGATTAGAGAAATTAGACGTCAACAGTAACATTTTTTGGACATGTTATGAGAAGAAATGGATTGGAGAACTTGGTGACAGCTGGCAAGATCGAAGGGAACAGACCAAGAGGAAGACTGAGAGGAAAATACCTGGATGGCTTGGCCACATGGCATGGACGAGACAGGAACACTGAGCTGATCCACGACGCTGGTGATCCAGTGAAATGGCGAGTCATGACCGCCCGTGCTTTCCGGCATGGCACATGATTGATTGATTGATTGGTAGGTACGTACAAGCATACACAAACATAATTTAATGTAACCATTACATAGCATATATTATATATGAATGACTATAGAAAGCAATACATGCAAAGAAATGGACCAGAAAACTGTGCATTCAGTGTACACATTAAACACAAGAGGGCGTTGCTAGCCTCCCGCGCGTGATAAGCAAATAGAGACGACCTTGATCGAACTGGTTGCTGACTGACATCATTAACCCATCACGTCTTTGTCAAGATCACACTCAGTCCCGGTCAGAAATGTAAGCCCGTCTGTTCTAAACAGTGTTTACTTTAGTCTACTATAGTCTAGTTGCTACACTGAACTCAAGCAAGCCCGACAGCCCATGTCCCCAACAATTTCAACCATAAAACAAGAAATTCAACTCTGCAAGACGACTTGTAATCAGCGACTAGGGACGAAAGAGTTAAGTCGACGCTCGAAACTATCACGTGATGATTAAATAATGTCTATTAATACATTGCTTAGTAATGCCACGGCTTAACCACGAAGCCGTGGTGCGATTGGTTGACACACATCACCTGGATGGTATATAACCTGCCGTGTTCCAGCAGCTGGTACAGTCTTCAGGATGGCGCGGTCCCTACTGCGCCACCTACAGGACACCAAGATTAAAGTAACGCTTACTTCGTTCTGGGGAGGTTTTCTAACCACCCCAGAATCCTGCCGGGTATGATCCTGTAACAGGGATTGTGCTCGGCATGGTCTGAGGGGATTCCTGCACTTGTAGCGGCCACGCCAACGCCTCCCTCCGGGGCGCTATGTGGTGGGTGCGGGATCCCTGAGGACCCCTTTGGTCTCCGAGAGTGGGTGTGTATGTGTATCAATACAACACATCTCCTTGGATATTGAATGGGTCAACAACAATCTACGATCGCCCGGCAGGATCAGTTCAACCCGTGCTGGCATGTATTTCTCAGCTGTTGGTTTTTTGGATAATATTACTCTTATTTTTCTGATGTTCACGGAACATCACTGCCATTTGTTGTGATCATCATTATCGCCATCATTATCATCGCCATCATCATCACGTATCACCACCACAGCTACAACCACCATATTCATCCTCATCATCCTCACCGTTATTATCATCACCACAAGCATTATCATTATCGTCATCATCATCTTAATCGTTTTAAACATCGGCATCGTATCATTATCGTCACAACAGCTTTATAATTATTATTACTTGCAATAGTAATAAAGTAGCAAACTGTAGCAGTATTAGTAGTAGTGCAGTGATCGTAGAATTATAAATAGTAATTGTGGCAATTGTAGTAATAGCAGCAATAGTGGTAGTAGTTGTAGTAGTGGTAATAGTATTGTAAAAGGTAGTAGTAGTTGTTGTTATAATAGTAGTTATTGATGTTGTACAAGTAATCGGAATAATAATAATACTAATAGTAATAATATTAATAGTAGTAGTAGTAGTAGTAGTAGTAGTAGTAGTAGTAGTAGTAGTAACAACAGTTGTCGTTGTTGTTATAGAAGTAATCGCAATAATGATAGTAGAGTAGTAGTAGTAGTAGTAGTAGTAGTAGTAGTAGTAGTTATTGTTGTTGTTGTTGTTGTTGTTGTCGCTGTTGTGTGTAATTTGTTATTGGTATGAACACGGTCAACATTATTTGGTGTCTCCGTCATAAAACTCTGGCTTGTCCGTTACTATCGAATAATTCGACAGTTTGTGTCCTGGGGATGCAGTAAGTAAACAATTAAGCAAGTAAACGATTGAGCAATTAAACATTTAAGTATGTAAACAATTAAGCACGTAAGAAAGTAAACAAGTAAGCAAATAAAAAAGTAAGCAAATAAACAAGTAAGCAAGCAAATAAGTAAATAATTAAGTAAGTAAATCAGTCAGTCAGTAAAGTGTGGTCTTGTCCATCTGTATGAGTAGTAGTATATGTGTGCTAATGTCTATGTGTGTGTGTGTGTTCTTTTCCATGTGTATGAGTAGTGTATATATGTGTGCTAATGTCTATGTGTATGTATGTTCTTGTCCATGTGTATGAGTAGTGTATATGTGTGCTAATGTCTATGTGTGTGTGTGTTCTTGTCCATGTGTATGAGTAGTGTATATGTGTGCTAATGTCTATGTGTATGTATGTTCTTGGCCATGTGTATGTGTTGCGTTTATCTATGTTTGCGTATTCTACTGTGTGGACGATTGTGTGTGTGTGTGTGTGTGTGTGTGTGTGTGTGGGGGGAAAGGGGAGGGGGGTTGCGGGGGTCTGTGTATACATATGTATGTCAGTATGTGTGAACATGCTTATATGTAAGTGCAACTGTGTAAAGGAGTGTGTATTTTATGTGGTGTCTATATAACTATTTAGAACTCTTGTCCTTACCTCCATTGACAAAGATACATTTAACTACTCCCACCTCCTCTAAATAAGTGCCCTAGTGACCTCGTTTTGAGCCAAGCCTGAACCATAACCTGGATCTGTCACTTGTACCACAGTTTTTGGGCACCAAATGCACATATTTGATAGTCGTTGTTTCACGTGAATCATGTAGGTACCGAATGCTGACACTTGTCATAAGATGTCTAGTTGGTCGAGTGCCAATGTGCACATATTTCTTCAGCGAGTCGCTGTCATTATTTCCATGAAAGTTTGTATGTGTATGTGTGAATATCTATGATTGTATGTCTGTGTGAATATCTGTGCTTGCGTGTATGTGTGAATATCTATACTTGTGTGTATGTGTGAATATATATGCTTGCGTGTATGTGTGAATATATATATATGCTTGCGTGTATGTGTGAATATCTATGCTTGTGTGTATGTGTGAATATATATGCTTAAGTGTCTGTGTGAATATCTATGCTTGTGTGTATGTGTGAATATCTATACTTGTGTGTCTGTGTGAATATCTATACTTGTGTGTATGTGTGCATATCTATGCTTGTGTGTATGTGTGAATATCAATGCGTGTGCGTATCTGCGCGTGTACATGTACTCTTTGCGTGTTTCTGTGCCTGTATGTCTGACTGTGTATATGTTTGTGTACATCAGTCGGTCTGTATGTGTCTATATGCATGTATTATGCATATGCATATCTGTGTGTACATCTGCTTGTGTGTTTATGTGTGCCTGTATTCATTTTCATGTATAGTTGTATGTATCCGTGTTTAAATATGCCTATTGTGTGCTTGTGTTAATTATTATGTATGTATGTGTGGATGAGTGTATAAACAACAACGATAAGAACAACCATACCAGCGACAGCAACAACAACAACAACAACAACAACAGCTGCAACAAAAACTACATTACATTTTACATTGGCACCTTTCCGTCTTGACAGACGATAGTGTGGTACATTGTGCTTCAAAAAGGCTTAATAACTACGATCCATGGCGGTGGCGAGTGTGGCTGGTAAGGCCAATTCTTGCTGAAAATGTTTGCCCACAGTAGGTGCATGTGAAAACATGGTCACTTCCACCATTTTGCACCATCTTACGTCTCTCACGCTCTGTGTGTGCTTTATCTGCAATCATTTTCTCCTTTGTCTTTATTCCATTTCTGATAGTTGCCCTCCATGCAACACGTTCAGCGGCGACGTGCTCCCAATGTGCATTATCAATGCCTGTATCAATCATGTCCCGCTTACACACATCTTTGTATCGTAGTAGAGGCCGACCCTGAGATCTCCTACCCGTCTGTAATTCACCAAAAAAGATGTCCTTTGGTATTCTTCAATCATCCATCCTCCTAACGTGTCCTATCCATCTAAGTCTACGAAGACTGAGCATGGAATACACCGTCACACAACCTGATCTTTCCAATACTTCAGTATTTGTGATTTTGTCTTGCCACTTAATACCAAGTATTCTTCGCAGACACCGCATATGAAAGCTGTTTAAACGTTTCTCTTGGCGTGAGTAAGTTGTCCAGGTTTCACTGCCATAAAGAAGAGTACTAAGGACACAGGCTTGGTAGACGAGGACTTTTGTTTTGGCAGTAAGTTTCCTGTTCTCCCAGACTCTTTTTGCTAACATGTTCATTGTTGTCGCTGCCTTGCCAATCCTGATGATGATTTCCTGATCGAGGGATAATTTGCTATTTACCTCTGATCCTAGATATGTAAAATGGTCTACTATCTCCAGTTCGGCGTCGTCAATAAAGATTGATGGTACACCATGTGCAACTTGTGACATAATCTGTGTCTTCATTTTGTTAATTGTTAAACCAAATTCAGAACAAGCATTGGAGAATGCAGATAATTGATGTTGTAATTCTTCCTCAGAGTGGGTCGTAATCGCAGCATCATCCGCAAAAAGCAACTCTCTGATTAGTACCCTGCTAATTTTGGTCTTGGCCTTCAATCTCTGAGCATTATAGAGGCCACCATCTGAGCGTGAGTGAATGTAAATACCGTCATCCTGATCACGAAAGGCATATTTCAGTAGAAGTGAAAAGAATATTCCAAAGAGGGTGGGGGATAGTACACAACCTTGCTTAACTCCACTCTTGATTTCAAACTCTTCTGAAGTTGAGCCATCAAACTTCATTATACCCTTCATGCCTGTGTGGATCGATTCCACAATGGACAGAAGAGTTGGTGGGCAGCCAATCTTCTTTAGTGCTTTGAACAGACCCTCACGACTGACCAGATCGAATGCCTTTGTGAGGTCGATGAAGGCAATAAACAGTGGCCAACAAAAACTACAGAATAAGCAATCCAAGCTGAGCCTACCGACATTGTTGTCTGTGATACAAATCAAAATTGCATTAAATCACGTTTTATTGAGGCAATGTTGAGACAGATTAAATCACTTGTTATGTGGGACAATGTTGAGACCGGTTAAACAGGCTGTATGGAATTCAAGATCCAACAAGCTGCAGCCGGTGTAGAAGGTCAAGGTTGCATTACAACCACACTTCCCTACCCATGTAGTATCTTAGCGCTAGCCAGGAAGACAAAGAGGTTCCTCTCAGAGAAGGCAAACTGATTCCTCCCAGAGAAAATTAACTGATTCCTGTACGAAGACAAACTGATTCCTCCCAGAGAAAATTATCTGATTCCTGTACAGAAGACAAACTGGTTCCTCCAACAGAAGACAAAGAGGTTCCTCCAACAGAAGACAAACTGTTTCCTCCCACAGAAGACAAACAGGTTCCTCCAACAGAAGATAAACAGGTTCCTCCAACAGAAGAAAAACTGTTTCCTCCCACAGAAGACAAACTGGTTGCTCCAACAGAAGACAAAGAGGTTCCTCCAACAGAAGACAAACTATTTCCTCCCACAGAAAACAAACTGGTTCCTCCAACAGAAGACAAAGAGGTTCCTCCAACAGAAGACGAACAGATTCCTCCAACAGAAAACAAACAGGTTCCTCCAACAGAAGACAAACAGGTTTCCTCCAACACAGTGGTTCTCAACCTTGTTTGGCCCATGCACCGCTTCACCATATGTTCAGAAT